>BQNB010010811.1:26663-83012 GCA_026074375.1 Tanacetum coccineum | reverse complement strand
ATAAACGAACGAAAACTATAACTTTACATTGAGATAACTATTTTAGACACGACCCGTCGAGGAACGAAATATAAATTTATAAAATATTATTTTATATTTTATAATTGTCAACTAGAAGATAATATAATAATGGTTGCAAAAGCTTTATAAACATCTTTTAACTTAATTGGTAATCTTAAAACGTACGATTACGTTTATACAAGAACTTTTTATCTAATTAAGTGGTGATTTTAGAAAACGGGTCAAACTAATTGGTTCAATTATTTTCTCACATTCCTTATATAATACCTGTAAAGTATTATATACTTCACATAAATTTTTGGATTGTCTATCTTCGTTATATAATCAACGGTACGAAATATATACTTGTTCATTTTTTATATGTAATATATACGGAAATATATTACACACTTTGCGTTTACTTTCGATTTATTTTATTTAACCAACCACCAAACTATTACAACTTTAAATCTAAATCTTTATCAACGTGTCGCGTTGATGTAACCATTCATCGGGAGATCCAAATACATTACCCTAGGCTAGTGGGACTTAGCCGTTAAGATTAGTTGCAACTTCTCGATCGAGCCGCTTCGTCTTCCGTTCGTGTTGTGCATATTAGATGCCTATCCGTCAATCGTTCTACAACATCAATGTGAGTTTATAGCCCCACGTTTTACATGTTTTACATATATTTTTGGGGTGAGAACATGCTTGTTTACAAATGCATTTACATGGTTGATTACAAATTGGGGTACATATCATTTACATAGCTGCTATGGGATTATTACAATGACTTCATTTTTGGTCACAAAATATATGTACTTTACTTTTTGAAATGAATTTCGGTTAGCTAAGCGGATTGAACTGATAACAATACAGTACTGCCCGGGTGTTCTTGGAGGTGACACCGGTAATGGGAGTAATTTTTGATTTTTCTACTTTTTTTTATATCTTTTACTTATACTAAAAAGAAAAGGAAAATATATATTTTTTTACTTTTTATATTTTATAATTTTTTTTTTGATTTTTGAATTATAAAACAAAATTGAAACTTTATAAATCGAAAGGATCTTCAAACCAAATCAACAAACACAAAACGTAAGAATCTTAACACTAGTCCCCGGCAATGGCGCCAAAAACTGATTCGTAAGTTTTATATACCCAAAATATATATACTAATATAACTTTTAAGAGTAATTAAGAAGATTACCAAGTTACCCTTGATAAAATTCACTCTCAAAAATATATATAATATAATATATAATACGTATATTAAACCGGGTAAGTATGATCACCCGGGTCGTTTCCCCAACGACTAGTGAAATTGAAACCACGTTTTAATTCGGATTCTGATTTGAATGAGCAAATGGATGATTTGATTATCTAAAGCAACAATTAAAATGGACAATTAAAAAAATAATTAAACAATTAAACTAATACGGGAAATAATTAAAACACGACAAATAAACAAGTAAACAAATTTTAATCCCTAAAAATGTAAACTAAAATTATAAACCTAAGATTGGACAAAAGAAAATTTTAGGAAAAAGAAAAACATTTTTTTCGCTTTTTGGATTAAAAGATATAATTTTTCTAAGATTTAAACTACTTAAAAACTAAAAAATAATGAAGCTATTAAAAATGAAATTCTAAAATTTTTATAAAAATTACACTAAATAAAGAAAGTGTGCAGAAATTTTATAAAAATAAAAGCCCTAATTTTTATCTTTTTATAAAAGTTTAATTAAACTAATTAAAACTTAACCCTAACTATTAATTAAAACTTAATAAACTAATTAAAAACTAACTTAGGGACTAACTGTGTAAAAGACTTAAAGACTAACGGGCTAAAACATTTAACGGGCAAGGATTAACTGGAAAACAACTAAAACAGAAAATTTACAGGAATGGTCCCTGAGGACTTACCCCGACAACAAACTAAGTCCAATTATAAGCTTAAATTCTAAAAGTGCTTATCACTAAAAACTTAAAAGAGCAAAGTTGTAAAGGAAGCTAAGGAGAACAATTTTAATAAAAACACTATGGTCTGAAACTCAAAGATAAGCTCTAAAAGAGCTTCTCAATAAGCTGTTACAGAAACTAGGGGTTTGGGCTATGTTTTACCAAAACAGCTATAATAAGCTCAAATTAAGCTTAATGTGAAAAAGGAAAAGAGTTCTAGGAAGCTTATGATGTGCTTAATCTAAAAATGCAAAGAAATCTAACCTAGAAGTGCTTTTAAACAACTAAAATTGAGCATGAACTAAGCAAACTCAGTAAATAAGCAAGATAGCACAAAATCCAAATGAGCTTAAAAGCTTAAAAAGCTAAACTAGACTCTAAAACTTTAAGGACTTATTAAACTACTTATAATCTATCTAATTAAGCTATAAAATCTAGACTCATAAGCTAAATTAACAAATTAAGAACCTGAAATTCCTAAGTACTGTTTTTGGCTTTTTAACTTTTTTGACAGCAAAAATAAGCTATATAAATAAGCTAAAAAATGAAATTTAAGACTTATTCTATATTAAGCTATAACTAAACTATAAGATACTAAAAGATAAGCTATTAAATCCTAAAATTGATGTCTTAAATTGAGATTTGAATTTCAGCAGTACTAACTAACTTAGTACTGCTGATACAACGTTCCCTTTTAATAGCTGAATAAGCTAAGAAGGTAAGCAGTAAATTAAAAACTGAAACTTAAACCATATTAAGCTATATCTAGATTACTTCTAACTTGAATTTAAAAACCTAAATCCTACTTTTACTCAACTAAAAATTAAGCCAAAGGTAGCAGTACTAACTTGTGACAGCAGTACTAACTTATTAGTTAGTACTGGTAGTGTAAAGTACCAGCAGTACTAACTTGTTGTTAGTACTGGTGCTCTTTGCACAAATGTAAACCAAGAGTGCAGGTTTCCTAAGGGAAATCCTGCACTAAGACACACTCAAATTGAGTGTATAAACAAAGTTCAAGCAAGATCTAAGCCTTGGAGAGCTTAGATCAAATTTACACAGCCAAAAGTCTAGGACAAAATGCCCTGGTGTTAAAACAAAGAGAATAAGCCATAACTTTTGAAATTTTGAACTCTAACTTATAAAAAAACTAAATGAAAACTAATCTTAAATGAAAACTCAGCTGACTCAAGCAAATTGCACAAGTAACTTTGACTTTTAGAGGTCAAACACACTTAAGCCAAACACCCCTTGAAAACTATGACAGATTTTGAGAAAAGCTTTTAAGTTGAAATTTAATGAACAAGTATTAACTACCAGACAATTAACAGATTAAAACTACTTTAATAAGCATGATTTAACAACTAAATAAGCAATAATCTAAGACTTAAGCTACTTTACTATATTTTTGGTTTTTTAGAGGTTTTTAAGACAATAATATGAAAATCTATGATTTAAACTAAGAAAATTGAAAACAGATAAACAACTAAGAAGATTTAGCTAGATAAAACTCAAATAAGCACTAATAAGCAAAGAGAATAAGCAAATAAGCAGATCTAAACATAGCAAGCAATAATATCATTATTTAAAACTAGAATTTAAAGGAAAATGAAAGAGAAACTTACAAACTCCTCTAGCTAAACAAGAGGACCAATAAAGGCAGCTACAAGCTCCCTAGCTTATTAGATAAGCTAGAGTAAAGTCCTTGGGATCTCTTCCAATTTAAGATCCCCTTCCAAAAAGCTCATATCCAAATAGGTCCATGATAAATGTAAGTTTAAACTGATTTAAGGTTTAAGTAAGATTAATACTGAATTCAATAATAGAGAGCTCAGAAATTGACCTACAGCACCCTTAATTGGAAAACCCTTGATTTTACCCTGGATGTGAAACGGGAAGAAAGGTGAATAGTACCACCTTTGGGGCCGCCCCTTTTCGACATTAAAACTATTGGAGTTTGGGTTATGAGTACAAGTGGGTCCTTCTCTTTCTTTCCTCTCTTTCTATTATAAATAACTTCGAAAATCAGCAAAACTAGCCCTTGGGATGTATAAAAGGAAGATGGGTTGTTGAACTTTTATTGACCATAGATTGACTAGGATTTTGACTGAGGCTTGAACCTTCCTGGCTTTGCTTCCGCTTTTGTACTCTTCTGATCTCAGTGTCCTGCTTTGCTCGATTTGACTGTTTTTCTTGTGATTTTTTG
Source organism: Tanacetum coccineum (assembly GCA_026074375.1). NCBI lineage: Eukaryota > Viridiplantae > Streptophyta > Magnoliopsida > Asterales > Asteraceae > Tanacetum > Tanacetum coccineum. Next base: position 78,844 of record BQNB010010811.1, on the reverse strand, counting down.
ACCTTATCCAACCTGCATACACAAAACACAAATACCAGCATATTTTTGCCATTTTTGGTCTGTTTTGAGTTTATTTGGGTTATTTTAGGCATAAATAGATATGTGTATTCTACACTTATCACTCGTCGTGTGATTTTTCTGTGAACATTCGCAATTCTCAGGAAGAGCTACATAACCTTTTGAGTATAGTTTATCGTACGCTAACAACCATCCATCTTGACATTGTCAAGCTCATCGTCTCTATCTTCTTTATTTTCCTTCTTTAATATATTATTATTATTAAATTTTTTTTTTTTAAAATTTTTTTCGGTTACGAAACACACCGATGAACGTCACTATTATTTCGACAAATGTCTAAAATGAAAACAACTCATAAAAAAGGTGCATCTGAAGATAACATCGCCGACATATCTTTCTTTACCCCCTCAACGTGTGAATCGCTAAATTAATCTTCGTCAAGGTTTAAGGATTGATGGAAACACATTCATAAATCGTATCTCAAGTCTTTTTTCTAGTTTTTTTTTCCCCCCCGAATTTTTTTTTCTAGTCCGTGTTCTATTCCGTGTTTGATTTCTTGTCGTGGAAACTTAACTACTTCATCCGAAGTAGTTTAAGTATTTTTAATTAGCGAAATGCAAATTAAAATGCCACTCTTTTCGAAAAATTAGTTAATTTCCCCAAACAATCTATTACCCTCCTGGTATGGCGTTACAACGGCCCCTAGATCTATTCTGGTGGCCCCCAGATATATCTGGGACCGCCTGTAGCAGCTTGTAATAACCATTCAAATGTATTTTTTATTCAATAACCCAAACACTTCCTCGCTTTCTGCTAACGAGTTGACTATTATAAATAGACCTCCACAGCTAAACCTAACCCAATGTCGTCTCTACAGATCATGGGTGGTCATCCTCAGATTCCTAATCACTCATAAGCATCGTTGCTTATGTTTTCAAGAGTTAAGGAATTTCATAATGAAATGCGTCTCATTATCAAACACATTCCTTACAATTGATAGACTTGCAATCCATCACTTCACAATAAATTCCATCACACACAAAAATTGGTCCTCACTTCTCGTAAACCTCTTTTCTCTTTCTAAATATCTTCTCACTTCTGATAGTCTACTCACTTCTAATAGACCTTTTAATTCCGACGTTTCTTCTCACTTCTAAACGTTCCTTTTCACTTCTAATAAGTCTTATCTTCTCTAATATTTCCTATCACATCTAAACGTTTCTACTCTTTTAATAGTCTTGTTACTATTAAAATTCCTCTATACATCTCTTAACTTAATTAGGTTCATCGTAATTTATTTTGAGTAATTTTGCCAAAATGCAAATGTCACTTCCTTCGTTAACTTTCACTTTCTAAAAAGTGAAGAACATAAATAAATATCCAATCTTCAGTGTTTATTCACCACATTGTGATTCCTCTCATTATTCGTCCCACCAGTAAAAGAACTACCTCATTTCACATCCCACCTTTGTTCCTCAACATTGTCAACCAACAAAACACCAAACAAACCTTTAAATTCATAATCATTACTTTTTTTCTCGATGGGATCATATGCACATAAATTGTTAGTGCAAATGATATATCAATATTTTCTATCAACATCTCGTCAACACGTTCCTTCTTTAGTATCGCTCATCCTTTCCCACTTTTTGGCTCTATGGAATCATTTTCATTCACATCCAAGAGCACATCGTCTCCATCCTCGTCTTATTTTTCTTTTTATTCCTTTGAGGTATATATATATATATATATATATATATATATATATATATATATATATATATATATTGACATAATTTTGCCAAGATATTAAGTGTCATATTTCAGGTCTACTTTTAAAAGGTCATTCTCATTATATTTTTGTGTCAATCAATAAACGAATTTCATCCTCGTTTATTAAAAGTCGGTCTAATCTTTCTCCATAAATATACATCTTGAGTCTTTTAATTATATCATTTAGATTGTTATTTTTAAAATAATGTTTGCATGTGTCCAGCTTCTAACTTTCTTTTAAAGTATCATACTCTAGAATAATAAAACCTAGAAGTGCATGTCTAGTTCCCCGCTAATTTTATGCCTATATTATATGGTGCATCTCTGTCTACTAACTTTATTTTGTACACAACAATAACCTTGATTCCTTGGTGCCCCAATCAAGGGGGAGCACACACCAAGGGGGAGCACTTGCAAGCGTTCTACTCTTTTAAATTGCATCAAACTTCTCAAGCATTCGATGATAAATTTTATTTTATGGAACCATTATAGTCAATATACATAGGAATGTAATTATCATCGAGGAACGGAATAAGCAAAGGGGGAGGTTAGGATATATGATGTAAACAACATGGAAGTCTGGTTAAACTGAGATGATAGAAACCCCCCCTTTTTTGTTCACCCAACACTGGGAGTGATGCAAGCTTCACCTTTATAAGAATATAGGACGGGATGTAAAATCTGATAAAGGGCTGATTCACACTCAAATACTTCACCTCATTAACCTCATCCATCTTCAAAAGAACCTCAACCTTATGTCTCATGCTTTCTTCTTATCCTCCAACTAATATACTTGGAATCACCTACCTTATTCTTCATTCCTTCACCTATACACTCAAGTAACATCCACTTGGTCATTCCTACTTCTCATCTTATGTGACCTTTTCTAAACTATCCAAGAAACAAACAATCACCTTCACCTTTATTTTATCCTCTCCTCAAACCTATATACTCGGAGCACCTATGTTCTTCTCATTCCTCTAAATTATATACCCGAGCACATACCAAGTCTTCTAATATCTTCTTCTCATATTCACATAATACCTTTTTGCATTGAGACAAAAGGGGAGAAGGAGTCGTTAAAACGAGTAACTTTCAAACTTTACTATATTTAATAGTTTACATAGGTTGAGTCATCATCAAAAGGGGGGGATTGTTAGTGCAAATAATTATGCGATACTTAATCTATACGATCTCTTTAATTTTTATGAGGACAAACAGTAACGATGTAAATAACTAACCGTAAAGTGCCGCAAGTTACTGTAATCACAAATCCATCAATGCATACACGTATCAACATCTCTCGACTCTCAAGTACGCCATCAAGACGGACATTGGGTTTACAACACCCGACCTAAATCACATACGAATGTACCACACAATATGAAACTTGAGGATGATCAAAGAAATAAGTTTTGTCTTAAACTTTATATTTTTATAAATACTACAAAAAACTAAATTCTCCAAAAATTATTTAGAGACAAATTATTTTTGGATTTATAAAGAAAAATTTTAATTGGTAATTATTTTTGAGAATTTCAAAATTAGTCAACCCCCTAAAATAATGTCACTGTCACCAGACAATTTTGACACCACACAAATACAAAAACATGGATCGATCTAGTCGGGGCTGTCCCGTTAATTCGGTTGGCGCCCCCCCTTAATTATTTAGCGGCTCCCCGTATATATCTGGAGGCCGCCATTTCCTGACAAGACTATTTTTTACAGCTCTTATAATAGTGGGTCCACCTCCAACTATTTTATACCACCCCTTTTGCACGAATTTCTCTCAGAATTATTTCTCCTCTTTAATCGCACTAAATTCCTCTCTAAATCTTTGATCTATTTAACTGTTTGAATCTTGTTTAAATGTATCCAAATCTTCTACTCTTATCTTCTTCCGTAAGTGCAAGAAGAAGAAACGTCGGGCATACTTCAAGATCCGAAGTTATGTAGTCTAGTTAGTCATTTTGTAACATTTGTTACATAATAGAAACGAGTCCATCGTCTTCCAATCTTTAAGTAGTGTGTATGATCCAAAACTGTATATATTTGGATGGTTTTATTATGTGGTTTGGTTCGTATATTTAGGCCTTAAACTACTTTGTGCGAAAGTAGTAAGATTGGGATTCTAGCTAAGATTAGACCGGCATTTAGCTTAGTGTCAGACAAATAATGTAAGCGACGCAGTTTATATGTTTAGGCCATAAAACACAAGGTTTGTTATGTTGGCCCATAAAAGATAACGGGTTTGGTTGTGCCCGAAGAAGAACTCGACATCTAGCTTAGTGTCGGAAAATAATGTAAGCTTTGGTAATAAAGGTATTTCTCCCGAAAGGGAGCTTGTTGAATTTAGCGAAGTAACTCTCGAGGTGGATAATCGAGGTTGGAGTAGGCGAAGAGGGATTTGTGACGAACCACTATAAATCATCATGTCGTTTTAAACATTTCATTTTACCCGTACGCTTTAACTTATTTATTTATAGTTAATCGCTTTACTTTTAACTGCATGTTACCACATGATTACTGTGAATGGTTATGTATATCCTGTTAGTTAAAGCTGTGTAGCTCTTTGTGCTAAATATTGTGAGTGTGGTTATATTGTTAGAATATGCTTTAGCTATTATAAACATATGATCGACACTTCTCATATTGCATCAAACTTGATTGGTGATTTGATACAAAATATTTAGAGTCCAAAAACCATCTTTGTTGAGTCCGGCCCATAAATCAAGGAACGAATCAGAGCGGCCCCTGATATACATGGCGCCCCCATAAATATAAGGGACCGCCAGGTAGAAGAGTGATATAAATTTCATATCTTAAAGTTTTAATGAAACGTATTCGACACCCACCCCACCCTCTACGGTATTTCCACAGGTTACTTTCCCCACCCCCCCTTTAAACTAAGATTTAAAAAATCCGAAAGAAAACAAATACCGAGAAGAATTTTTGGATATGAAAGCTATAACAACCCCTGTTATAGACAATGTACGATGTTAACAAAGTCACCAATTTATATTTAGTATTGTACGCGTTGGTTTTTAATTGTGTAATCGCTACGTTAAAAATCGCGTAAGCTAAAAAGTGATCATTCAATATAAACGGGCATTAAACAAAAAATGTTTACATCAAGCAAAGATTTTAATGATTTATAATGAGGATAATTAATAACTTTCGTTCATCTTATTTTTATTGGCTACATAAAATGACTACGTTTCACGATAAAACGCCCCTAAAAAACACAAAAAAAGTTACGTAGTTTCGTCGAGCATTCCCGAAGCACCAAACCCTAACTACGCTTTAAACGAATACCCACAATATACGCCATACCCAAAATAATCAATATAACATCACATATATGTATATGTGGCCGAAATTTTCAAGATAGGACCAAGACTTATCAACTTGCTCAAAATATCTAGCTTAAGAAAGATCTTAGGGAACCATCTCTTACACCATGAACCACTTGGCAATTTAACCTTGTGCAAGGGTTAGAAAGTAACCATGGTTAGGTTAACTTATATATTTCACTATAAATAAGCATGCATTGCACTCTTTCTTTCATAAAATACTTAACCAAAAATTCACAAAAACTTTCTTTGACACTCTTTGAAGCTCTACGGCCCCCCCCTCAAAACCCCTTAATACATATCCATACTTTGATTTTCCTTCACCATATAGTGTTATACATATCATACTTAGGTATTCTAAGCAAGAATTGAAGGGTTGGATAAGTCTTTGAAAGGGTTTTAACAATTATATGCAAGATTAGGTTGTCAAACCTAATCTAGGGTTAATAAAGCTTGTAAGCTTAGGTTTTGTAGCCTAAAACACGAGGGTTTACCATTCATTTCACATCTCATACATCATCCCTAAGGTCTTCCTAATTCCTTCATACTTTTATTTCTTATTATTTTATGTGTAATATGTTAATTATAGCTAAATCACCACTAAGGACTTTTTAATATGTAAAATGAGTTTTCACTTATGTTTATGAATTTATGCACTTATTCTTATGTCAATGTTATAATCATATCATGGAAAAAATCAAATGTAAAAGTATGTTAACATATGTTTAAGTAACACATGTTTAGTTAATTAGATTTTATAAGGTTTCTTAATCTTCACAATTGAAAGTAATGGAAATAAATTGTTAAAAACTTGTTACAAAGAATTTAAATGGACTATGGATGATCTTGTACATTAATATAAGTATCACGATATGTTACATAAGTTGTATTAGTGGTTTCTATAAATACACTACTAAGTTGAAAAATACATAAAATAAGCTTTTATAAAAAGTATACACTGGATAATAAAGGGGTGTATAATTCGACACTTAGACAGTAGGTAATATAACATAATATAATAAAATATGTCTCGTGTGACAATTCCCAAATGGATAAGAAACCGAAAAACCGATTTATAACGAAAAAGATACGTTAATTACGAGTTTACGACTATAAATACTTTTATAAAACTATTTTTATAAAATTTACATAATTTACAAAACTAATATTTTTAAAACATCTAAAATATGATATAACTTTTATTTACGAGATCGTACTCGAAAGAATCGCTAAAAACGGAACTATAACGAATAAACTACGACGTTTACGATAATTAAAGTTTATAAAAGTAATTTTATAAACTATGAACAGTAAAAAGCACTATTCATCAGTGGGATTAACTTTATAAAATATAATACATCTTTTAATAACAAAGACGTACTCGAAGGAATCACTAAAATCGGGATTAAAACGAATAAGTTATTACGATTACAAGTTTACGCTAATTAAAACTAAAAACGAGTATATAGCTGTTGTGAATAGTAAAAACACTATTCATCGCAGAATATCAAAAACTTGAAAATGTAATATTTTGATCACTCGTCTTACTACGAAGACGTGGACGTAAGAAACGCGAGCAACGGACTTAAAACGACCAAATTAGGTCATTTTTACGAAAAGTATATTTATAAACGTTTTCACTTTATAAATATTATTTTACTAAAACGATTAGTCGGTGATTATGCTATATAGAATATTGAGTGGTTATCAAAGTGCTATAATACTAGGGAGTTTCATAATGAGGCCTCTTCGGATGGCGTATCGACGAGTTGTTGGATTTACGATTTAAAGTGTCCTAACTCCTCGTACGTCATGTCATGACCTCTTTAATTATGATAGCCCGAACGATAGTACGATGTAACAACTATAAGATTATATTCAATGTTATTAATTAAAGTACTCGGTACTTATACGACCTTAATTTAAATAGGAATGCATCTAAACGTTTTTTGCGTGAATCGTTTTAATCTGTGATTATTGGACTATATGTACTTAACAAGGTGAGTTCATAGCCCCGCTTTTTATAGTTTTACTGATTTACCTATTATTTTGGAAGAAAACATCATTGTTTATAAATGGACGCAAGTGTTTTAAATATATTTGATTATGTGTTTGCCTAAGTAGCAGATAACCCTTCCTGAGCCCATAATCATGAACTGTCAATTTACTTAGATTAGTTGTTAAATATGCAAAAGTAGCGTGACTGTTATAAAATAGATCTATTGGGATTAACCTCACTCCCCGTTTTTTTGAATTTTTTTATGTTTTTTTTTGGTGATTAGCTATCAACAGGGAACGAAACTTGACCTTGTCGGACTGATGTTGCGGGTTACAACATCTGTACGGCAAAATAACTGTCTAAAATACGCAAATATAGAGTTGAGCTTCATTGTCATGAGCTTAGTGGCAAACAGTAATCTGGTTCTGATGATTGTACCCGTACCGACCACCACCTAGAAGGGGGGTCAATCAAGAGTTACGATTGCTACAACTATTGACCAGAAGGATGAGATCTATATTCTCATAGCTAGATGATGCATGATATGACCGAGCTCTACTAGAGCCCGAGTCAAACATGTTTGTACAGGGATAGGCCATCCCATAGGACGCACTCGAAAAGAGCCCTTACTGATAGAGGAAGAGGTCCGAGAGTATCTCGTGCCGCTTGGCACGTCGACTGAGGGCATATCACTTCAACTACGGTCATGGCTCAGCAGTCCGAGGATCACTGAGTTGCAGCAGCAGACCGTAAGGAGACCAGTCGGAGAGTTCAGATACTGCTGAAAGCAGACCAAAACGGAGACAGAGACCAGTTATTGGAGGCACTAAAGATAGTGAACAGCTCTCAAGACTCAGATATCGATGTACTTCAGAGACAGCAGGGACCTGACCTAAGGATCCTGCAAGCCAGAAGCTACCAAGGAGGCCATAGCAGTTCATTAGAACTTGGCGGTTATGACTGTAGCTACTGTATAGTCTGTTAGTATTATGGGTTTTTTCCCAGCTAGCAGAACTGTATAGTATCTTTGTATTTGTCTAGCTACTCTTTTTAGATCTTTTGTTCATGTATCGCTACTTTTACAACCTGACTAAGAATTAACAGTATATCTCTGCTATGTATGCTTGTTTTTGTAATTTTTTTGTTTTTAAAAAGGGTTTTTAAAGAATTTTGTGTCTTGTAACCTAAGATGTTGTGATCGAATTGTATTTAAACCAATCATGTATTATTTTCACAATTATATATGGAAAGGATGGGATTAATTTTTTAATATGAAAATCGAATTTATTAGTGAATAGAATGTCGATTTGTTAATTTCAATACTGTTGTGTATTTCCCATGTGCTTGATCTCGTTTTATTTAATTATGTAATACAGCCGGGTTATGGTTAAGATGTCATAGTTATGATTTTATGAAATCTAACGGGTCTTATGTTTTCTTGTGATTTAAAGAAAATGGCACCAAAGAGAAAGACCACGAGGTTAAACCCAGATGCAACACCAACACCAGTCACAGACCCTACTACCACCACTTCGGTCACCAGTGCCCAACTTTAGGCCATGATCGACGAGGGTGTCACTGCTGTATTGGCAGTACGTGCTACGACCCAAAATGGCGATGATATCCATACCTCGAGAACTGGTGTGAGAAGGAATGAACGCGCTATTCGAGAGTGCACGTATCAAGACTTCATGAAATGTCAACCCTTATTCTTCAAGGGCACAGAAGGAGTGGTCGACTTGACCCAGTGGTTTGAGAGGATGGAAATCGTGTTTCGCATAAGTAACTGCACCATGGAGAATCAAGTGAAGTTTGCCACTTGTAATCTTATGGGAATTGCTCTAACATGGTGAACTCATATGCTAGGACAGTGACTAATGAGGTTGCATATGCAATGACGTGGACTGACTTGAAGAAGAAGATGACAACTAAATATTGTCCAAGGAATGAAATCAAGAAGATTGAGGCAGAATTGTGGAACCTAAAAGTAAAAGGCACCGATGTGGTAGCCTACAACCAACGTTTCTAGGAACTGGCATTGCTGTGTGACAGGATGTTTCCTGAAGAGACTGACAAAATTGAAAGATATGTCGGTAGGATGCCTGACCTGATTTACTCAAGTGTTGTGGCATCGAAACCGAAGACCATGCAGGAGGCTATTGAGATGGCGACTGAATTGATGGATAGGAGAAATAACACTTTTGCTGAGAGACAGGCAGAAAACAAGAGGAAGTTTGAAGACACTCCTCGAAATAACCAAAACCAACAACCAAACAAAAGGCAGAACACAGGCAGGGCTTATGCTGCCGGGAACGGTGACAAGAAACCGTATGAAGGGACTAAACCTCTATGTCCCAAGTGTAACTTCAACCATTACGGTCCTTGTATACCAACATGCAATAACTGCAAGAAGCTTGGCCACCTGGCCAAGGACTGTAGGAGCCGGCCTGCAACTGCAAATAACAACAACAACAACCGCAATAACAATAACAACAACAACCGCAACAACAATAACAACAACAACCGCAACAACAACAACCCGAGAGCCCAAGGGGCAAATACCAATGCCATCGTTTGCTTTGAGTGTGGGGCTCCAGGCCACTTCAAGAAGGACTGCCCCCAGTGGAAGAACAAGAACCAGGGAAATGGCAACGCTGTAGCCAGGGCTTATGCAGTGGGAGTTGCAGGGCAAAACCCAGACAACAACGTTGTGACGGGTACGTTTCTCCTAAACAACCGTTGTGCTTCCATTTTATTTGATACTGGTGCAGATAGAAGTTTCGTGTCTACTCAATTTAGTACTTTGATTAATATAGCCCCCACTACATTAGATCATGGTTATAACGTTGAATTAGCTGATGGTAGAATAATTTGGGTAAATACGGTATTACTGGGTTGCACGTTAAATTTTCTGAACCATCCGTTTCACGTCGACCTAATGCCTGTAGAAATGGGTACTTATGACGTCATAATTGGCATGGACTGGTTGACGAAATACCAAGCCGTTATTGACTGTGCTAAGAAGATCGTTCGTATTCCCTTTGGGAGCGAAATCTTAATTTTTCATGGAGACGGAAGTAGAAATAAACGCGGGACTCGATTAAACATCATCTCGTGCACCAAGAGGCCTGAAGTATCCGCTGCAAAGATGTCACGTCTTTTTGGCTTTATTACGTCTTGGTGACTGAGAGACATAGTCGAAGATGAAGCAAATGCATGATGTATCGTCTGTTTTTTATGTTGTTGTTATTGATCGTCAATAAATTGCCACGAAGTATTTCCCGAGGACTTGCCCGGTCTTCCCACCTACCAAGACAAGTGGAGAATTTCAATCGATCTAGTACCTGGTGTTGCACCGGTATGCCTCGGGCACGTATCGTGTGGCCCATCAGTATGAAAGAAAATTGGCGGTTCAACTACAAGAGCTTTCGATATAAGGCTTTATAAGACCTCGTTCGTCACCATGGGGAGCTCAGTTCTATTCGACAGAAGAAAGATGATCGTTACGGGATGGCATAGATTATCGGGAGTTAACAACTAACGGTGAAGACCGTTATCCGCTACAAGAATCAGCTGACTTATTCGATCATACTTTATGGTCGAGGTTTACTAAAAATCGACCTAAGGTCAGGTTATCACCAATTGAGGGTTCGAGAGGAAGACATCTCGAAGACTGCCTTCAGAGACTCGTTATGGACATTATTGAATTCCAGTGTTCTGCCGTTTGTTTTAACCATACGCACTGATGTGTCTTATGGTCCTATGATACCGAGGTGAAAAACCTTATCTGGACAATCATTCGTAATTGTCTTTATTGATGATTATTTGATCTATTCCAAAGAACAAGCAACGAGCACGAAGGTGCATCTGAAGATAATATTTGAGTTGTTGAAGAAAGAGGCGTTGTATGCAAAATTTTCCAAGTGTGAATTTGGATTCCAAAAGTACAGCTTCCTCGGTCACGTGATTGATATAAAGGCATGTTTCATGTGGATCCAGCCAAGATCGAATCCGTGGTAAAGATTGGGAATCTCCTAAAACACCAACGGAGATTCGTTAGTTTTTAGGTCTTGCTGGGTATTATCGACGATTCATTGAAGGGTTTTCAAAGATCGCCAAACCAATGACCAAGCTCACTCAAAAGAGAGTCAAAGTTAAGTGGGGTGACAAACAAGAAGCAGCGGTCCAGTTATTAAAGCAGTAGTTGTGTAGTTGCACCAAATTCTGCTTTACGAAGGAAAGGTGAAGATTTTAATCGTATACTGCGATGCTTCAAAGAAGGGTTTGGGCGTTGTGTTGATGCAAAAAGAGAAGGTGATTTCTTATGCATCACGCCAGTTAAAAGATCCATGGAGAAAAACTATATACTCATGATTAGAACTTGAGCAGTAGTGTTCGCTCTGATGCTTTGGAGGCACTATCTTATATGGTACAAGTGTACGGTGTTCACTGATCATAAGAGTTTATAAGCCCATATTCTTATTCGAAGGAATTGAACATGAGACAACGACGATGGTTAGAATTACTAAGTGATTACAATTGTGAAATTCGTTATCACCCTGGGAAAGCGAATGGTCGTTGCTGATGCTTTGAGCAGGAAAGAACGAGAACCACCGTTAAGAGTTCGAGCTTTAGTCATGACTATTAGCTTGGATCTTCCTAAGCAAATCTTGAATGCTCAGACTGAAGCACGGAAACCAGAGAACATCAAGAATGAGGATGTTGGAGGTATGTAAGCTGATATTGAAAATGCTAATATCCAGAGCAATTAGATGGAAAAAGTTAGAAACCTCGTAACGGATGGGACCCTATGGCATCAATGGCAGGAGTTGGTACCTTGTTATGGCGATTTTGCGGACGGTGATCAGCAACGAGTCCCTCAAATCGAAGTATTTACCCCCCCACCCCTTTCCCCCCCCCATCCCTCCCCTTTCCATCCATACAGGTTCGAGAAAGATGTATCAGATGTAAAGAAGCTATATGGTGGCCATATATGAAAGTGATATCGCCAGCCAATGTTTAGCAAGTGCTTGACCTGTGCTTAGGTCAAGGTATACGAACATCAGAGACAATCGGGTGTGTGGGTACAACCGAGATACCTCAATGGAAGTGGTCAATATAATGATGGATTTTATCACATAGATTCCTTAGTCATCACAAGGGTATGTAAACATTTGGGTAATAGTTGACGTCTTAAAAAGTCCGCAATCTTTATACCATGAAAAGAAATGACCCTCTGAGAAAACTAGACAAGAATGTATCTAAAGGAAGTAGTAACAAGGCATGGAATACGTCTCGATTATTTGTGGATTTGTGACCTAGGTTCGCATCAAATTTATGGAGGTCACTTCAGAAAAGCTTTGGGTACAAAGTTTAGATTTGAGTACGGCATATCATCCTGCAAAACTGACGGACATAAGCGATGGGAAAGGGGGGAAAATCCAAAAACCCAATTTTTTTTTTTTCCTAACTCTCAAAGATATGCTTAGGCTTGTGTGATCGACTTGGGAAATGGTTGGGGTTTTAAACATTTACCATTGGTCGAGTTTTCCGCACAAGAACAGTTATCATGCTAGCATTAAGGCTGCACCTTTAGGCATTTACGTTAGAAAATGTCGTTCGCCTGTTTGTTGGCTGTGGTTGGAGAAGTTCAACTCCGGTCCTTGAGATAGTTCAAGAGACGACTGAGAAAAATCCATTCAAGTTAAACAAAGGATGCAAGGCCGCTGTGTTGGCAGAAGAGTACGCTTTATTTAAAGCATAATCGATGGAGTTTGAAAGTTGGGGATAAGGTTATGCTCAGAGTTTCGCCTTGGAAAGGAGTTGTACGTTTTGGCAAACGGGGGAAATTAATCCCAGGTTTGTTCGGACTTTCAAGGTAATAAAAATGGGTTGTGACGTTGCATAACAAGCTCGAGTCTGAGGAGCTGAGCAGAGTTATAATTAAATTTCACGTGTCTAACTTAAGAAGTGTTATGCCGTCGAACCCGTTAGCGTTCGTGGATGGACTTCATTTTGATGACAAGCTTCAGTTTGTCGAGGAACCTATAGAGATCACAGATCGTGAAGTTAAACGGTTGAAGCGAAGCCGTATCCCATTAGTCAAGGTTCGATGGAACTCCAAGAGAGGTCCTGAGTTTACATGGGAACGTGAAGATCAATTCCGGAAGAAATACCCACATCTGTTCTCAAAGGCCGGGCCATCGTCAAGTGTTGGTCTTAGCCTGAGGTACATGGCTATTTAACGGGGGGGGACTATAACACTCGTTTTTAGGTCATTGTATGACATTATGTAATTCATAATTTATTTTTAGGGTTTTACGCGTTTGCTCTTAAACCGTAAACGTTAAGTTAAATCGCGTAAACTGAAAATGATCATACAATGTAAACGGGCCTTAAACAATTAAATGTTTGTATCAAGCAAGTGTTATATGATTATTATGAGAATAATTAATGACTTTGTTCATCTTATTTTTATCGGCTACGTAAAATGCTTACGTTTCATAATAAAATGCGTTTAGGCATACCCGGAAGTTCTAAAACCTAACTACGCCTAACCGATACAACGATCTATCAATACTCAAAATAATCAAAAAAATACATCATTTACAGGTATATATGCCGATTTTATAAGGATGAGATCAAGACTTTTCATCTTTATCAGAATATCTGAGATATTTAATAAAGTACTCTTACACTTTATCAATTGGCATGTTAACTTAACCTTGGGTTAGAAAGTAACCATGGTTAAGTTGATGAGATATTTTCATATAATCCCAATGCACATAAGTAAACTTCACCTTAAATCTTTACATGCAAAATTCATTTTATTCCTCCCTTTTATACACCAAAACTCACGGCACAATATAGCCACCAAACAAAATCCATACTTTGATTTTCTAAGATTATACAACCCTTTACACAACATACTTAAGGTATTCTAAGGTGTTTTCAAGCATTGGTTCATCATTTGCAAGTATTAGAAGAAAAGGATAGATTAGGGTTTGAAACCTAATCTAGGGTTCTTAAGCTTGAAGCTTTGTTTTTGAATCTAAAAGGGGTCTTAGAACTTATTTCACATCTCTTACATCATCACTAAGGTTTCTTAATTATTTATTACTTTAATTTCTTATGTTATGTGTTGCATGTTAAATATAGCCATAATCACCACTAATGGGACTTTTCAATGTATTAAAATGGGTTTTTATTTGGTTTATCATTTTATACACTTATTTCATGTCTAATGTTATAATTATCATGAAAAATAGATTATAAAGATGTTAACTTATGGTTTTAGTATAAACATGTTTAGGACTAATTAGGGTTTTAAAAGTTATTATTGTAAATACAAATGAAAGTAATGGAAGTAAAGGGTTAAACTTGTTACAATGAAAAATTATAAGGATAGGATGATATTGGACTTTATTATAAGTACCACAAGTGTCAAATGTGTTTTTAAGAGTTTTTATAGTAAACTACTAAGTTAATAATACATAAAAACAAGGTTTTTATAAAGTTAAACATATAAATACTTATGGGCTGTTTAAATTCGAATCCAATACAGTAGCTTTTGACCTTATATAAAAATAATACGTCTCGTGACGATTCCATAATGATAAGAAACTCGAAAAACCGATCTATAACGAAAAAGATACGTTAAAAACGAGTTTACGACTATAAATACTTTTATAAAACTATTTTTATAAAAGTTACTATTCATTACAGCAACTTTTATTTTTAAAAACATCTAAAATATGATATAACTTTTAATTACGAGATCGTACTCGAAAATCTCGTTTAAAAACGGAACTATAACGAATAAACTACGACATTTTCGATAATTAAAGTTTATAAAAGTAATTTTATAAACTATGAACAGTAAAAGTACTATTCATCAGCGGACCCAACTTTATAAAATATAATACCTCTTTTAATAACAAAAACGTACTCGAAGGAATCACTAAAATCGGGATTAAAACGAATAAGTTATTACGATTACAAGTTTACGCTAATTAAAACCCTAAAACGGACAACGAGCTGCTGTGTGAACAGTAATTTTACTATTCATCGCAGAATCTTAAAAACTTAAAAATGTAATATTTTGATCACTCGTCTTACTACGAAGACGTGGACGTAAGAAACGCGAGCAACGGGCTTAAAACGACCAAATTAGGTCATTTTTACGAAAAGTATATTTATAAACGTTTTCACTTTATAAATATTATTTTACTAAAATGATTAGTCGGTGATTATGCTATATAGAATATTGAGTGGTTATCAAAGTGCTATAATACTAGGGAGTTTCATATGAGGCCTCTTCGGATGGCGTATCGACGAGTTGTTGGATTTACGATTTAAAGTGTCCTAACTCCTCGTACGTCATGTCATGACCTCTTTAATTATGATAGCCCGAACGATAGTTGATGTAACAAACCTACTAAGAATTATCATTCAATGTGTATTATTTAAAGTACTCATATACTTATAAGACCTTATTTAAATAGTTGCATTTATGTCGTGCGTGACGTTTTATTCTGTTATATTTGGACTATTCTGTACTCAAGGTGAGTTCATAGCCCACTTTTACAGCTTTACTGATCTTTACTATCATTTGGGGTGGAAAACATGCTTTGTTTTTTAATTGGACGCAAGTGTTGAACGTATATTGATTATGTTGTTGCCCATGTAGCGATAACCCTCCTGAGCCATTATCTGAATGTCAATTGCATAGATGTAGTTATTAATGTACATTATGTGAGCGCGATGATTAAATAGATCTATTGGGAATTACTCCCGTTTGGTGTTAGCTTCACTGGGAACGAACGTTGACCATGTCGGACTTGGATGTTCTGGGGTTACAAAATTTGATAGGCAAATAATGATAAAATAGCAAATATAGGTGAGCTTAGGTGTCAGTAAGTTAGGGCAACAGTAATTTGGTTTGTGATTGATGGCCATATTGTTGTAAAAATAAACATCACGGAAGTCTTGAGGTCCTGCATATTTAAATTACATAAACCTATGATGCACCAAACAATTTGTGCTGTTTTAAGCAATGTTTTCAGGAGGTTAATAGGCATGAGGTGCCAAGGATGCTTTGGATTATGTTTTGGATTGCACTGTTAAAGACTTATGTGCATCATGTTTTGGGAAATCCATGTTGTCTTTTGTAATAATAAACAAAGAACAAGTAAAGCTATAAGCTTTTGTAATATGTCTTTTATTTAAATCCAATGTATCAGTTTAAATGACTTTTGTGTCGTTCTTATATATATCTTGTGCTGTTGATCTTGAAGTAACATGCCCCGGATCCTTATTCCGCTGCGACCCATTTTGGGGGTGTTACAAGAAGTCCTAGGTTTTTCTGATTCAGTTGCATACGGTAATCCTTCTCCGGATTACGATCCAATTGTTTCAAATTCTTCACCAACACTAACTCCTTTTGGAGATAGTGATTTTCTCCTTCTCGAAGAAGCCAACGCTTTTATAGCTATCAATGACGAGCCAATTTCATGGGAAATTGATGCTACTTACTATGATCCGGAGGGTGACATTCTTATTCTAGAAGCACTTCTCAATAGTGAACCGTTGCCTCCTCTTCCGAATCATAAAGATTACTCACCCGGAATCCGGGAAGAACTTAAAGTTGTTGAAGCTAAAACCGTTAAATCATCATTTGTTGAGCCTCCCGAGGTTGAACTCAAGGACTTGCCACCTCATTTAGAATACGCATTTTTGGAAGGCGACGACAAGTTACCAGTCATAATTGCGAAAGATTTAAAGGATGAGGAAAAGGTAGCTCTTATCAAGGTTCTAAAGTCCCACAAGCGAGCCATCGCTTGGAAACTCTCTGATATTAAGGGTGTTGATCCAAAGTTTTGTACTCACAAAATCCTTATGGAAGAGGAATACGAACCAACAGTTCAGAGTCAAAGACGGGTAAACCCAATGATCCATGACGTCATAAAAAAAGAGGTTGAAAAACTCCTTGACGCCGGATTAATTTATCCGATCTCTGACAGTCATGGGGTAAGCCGATGTAATTGTGTACCAAGAAGGGTGGTATAACTGTTGTCAAGTAATGATGATAATGATTGATACCAAACTTCGATTGGTCACGGTGGAGAGTGTGCATGGGACTATAGAAAGTTTGATGTGCCACCCAAAAAGACCATTTCCATTGCCCCCTTCATGGATCAAATGCTCGAAAGAACTAGCGGAAACGCAATACTATTGATTCCTCGATGGACTTCTCGGGTTATTTTCAGATTCCCATTGACCGAAGGTTTCAAGAGGAAGAAACTTTTACTTGCACTACGGAACGATTGCCTATCGCCGCATTGCCTTTTGGGGTATGCAATGCAACCGGCACGTTTCAACGATGTATGATGGCAATCTTCCATGACATTGATCGAAAAAACAATGGAAGTATTCAATGGTGAACTTTCGGTCTTCGGAGATTCTTCTCTACATGACTATCCCATTTGGAAAAAATGTTACAATCGTTGTGAAGGACACCAATTTGTCCCTAAATTGGGAGAAAAGCCATTTCATGGTAAAGGAAGGCATTGTTCTAGGACATAAAATTTCTAAGTCGGGAATTGAGGTCGATCGTGCTAAAGTTTGAAGTTAATAGCCAAGCTCCCTCACCCAAACTTACTGTGAAAGGTGTATGTAGCTTTCTTGTGCATCTGGATTTTTACCGAGTTTTCATGCAAGATTTTTCGAAAAATGCGTCCATGAGATCCAACTTGCTGAAAAAGAGACTCCTTTTCTTCTCAGAGAGGTATCGAAACCTTTAATACACTTAAAAGAAAATTGTACGAGGCTCCAATTTTGATTGCTCTCCGACTGGACTTGCCCTTTCGAAATCACTGTGTGATGCAGCGATTTTGCAATTGGGGCAGTCCTAGGGCAACGAAAGAACAAGCTTTCACAAACAATTCACTATGCCAGCAAGAATGGACCGAAGCCAGCACACTACACTATTGAACGAAAAAGAGTTACTTCCGTAGTGTACGCTTTTGAAGAAATTCCCGGTCTATCTAGTTTTGTCTAAGAGCATAGTGGTTTACGATCATTTTGCTATTAAGTATCTCTTTGCTAAAAAGGATGCTAAGCCTAAGACTGATGCGGTGGATCCGATTGCTCCAAGGTAATCGATGTTGAAATACGAGACAAAAAAGGTCAGAAAATCTTGCCGCAGAATCATCTCTCAGACTTGAGAACCCTCACCAAAATGAGTTCGAGAACAAGGAAATCACGGAAACATTTCCACTCGAAACTCTTGGATCGGTTGCTCTTCGTGATGATAGCACCCCATGGTTTGCCGACTTTGCAAACTACCATGCGGGGAACTTCTTCGTACAGGGTATGTCCGCCCAACAGAAAAACAAGTTTTTCAAAGATGTCAAACATTACTTCTGGGATGACCCCTTTCTATTCAAGATCTGTGCAGACCAAGTAATTAGGCGTTGTGTTTCGGGGCAAGAAGCTTTTGACATTCTTAAAGCTTTGCACAGTGGACCCCACTACGGGGGACACTAGGGCCACAATTACAACCGCTAAAAAGGTATTCTTTATTTTTTTTAGATTCAGGATTTTATTGGCCCACGATTCTTAAGGATGCCCATGACTTTTGTCACGATGTGAATTGTAAACGTCAAAGGCAAAAATTTCGCAAACGTGTTGAGATGCCACAAAATCTATCCAAAGTTGCGAACATCTTTTACATTTAGGGGCATCGATTTTATGGGCCGGTTCCCGTTTCAGAGGGGAACAAAAATATTCTATACTCGGGGCAGTCGATTACTTATCAAAAAAGGGGTTGAAGCAAAAGTCGCTCCCCACCAATGATGCTCCGTGTTGTTTGTAAATTCTTAAATCTTCTTCTCCAGATTTGGTGCACCCGTGCATCATAAGTGATCGCTCTGACCCATTTTTGCAATGACAGTTTTCAAAGGGTCATGCTTAAATACTGGAGCGTCACTCATGTCTCTCCACCGCAGTATCATCTACACAAACAAGTGACAAGTTGAGGTATCCAATCGTGGTTTTGGAAACGAGGATTCTTGAGGACCGTGGGCGATATCGGGCCTCTTGGTTAACGGATAATTAGATGACGCACTTTGGGCCTTCCGTACAGCTTACAAAACACCCATCGGGTGTACTCCATACAAGCTAGTGTATGGGAAGGCATGTCATCTTCCGATCGAGCTCGAGCACAAAGCTTACTAGGCCCTTAAGCATACCAACTTTGATATCAAACAGCGGAGTGATCACAGAAAAATACTACTCAATGAACTTAATGACAACTTCGTGATCATCGCCTATGAAAACTCTTTGATCCAGATGTAAAGAGAAAACAAAGAGAACTCATGACTCCAGATCAAAAACCGCGTTTTCCAACGTCGTAGATGAGTCCTCTCTTTAACTTCTAAATTGAAGAGTTTCTCGGGCAAGCTTTAGACCGTCTGGAGTAGGACCCATTCACTATAACAAAGTTTTTCCTTATGGCACTGTCGAGTTATCAAAACTCCGGGCCAAATTTTAAGTTAATGGTCATCGTTTGAACACTACTTTGGAGGGGACGTTCCACAATTGGTAGTCTGGTCTCCAGACGTTCCCCATGGGGACCAAATAAATTCGGGTACGGGTCATGCATAGCGACCTTAAAAAAGCTCTTCGTGGGAGGCACCATTGCTTTAGTTGTAGTAATAAATAAGTGTTTTTGTGTGAGGAGGCTTACATTGTCCATTACCATGTTTTTGTCCAGTTTTGTGTTGCTTTGTGTTGGAATGTCCAGGAGTTCTCGGATTGTGATGACTTCGTGCTCGTGTATCCACAAGGAGATTCCTCATCCTCAGCTTCATTTTGGGAATCCAGTATCCAAATCTAATCGACTAACGTTTTATCTTTTGGCACACTTCATAAACGGCCTTAGATTTACGTAGGTTCCCCTTTTAAAACATCGAGGACGATGTTTAGTTCTAGTATGGGGGGAATCTTCGATTTGATTTTGCCTGCAGTCGCTGTTATCACGTAATCCCGTTTTTACCACCAAAATTTTCGCAAAAATACCAAAAAATGAAAAAATGTAAAATTTTCAAAAATAAAATAAGTGTTTTGTCACAGTTTTGACTTTCCCAATGGGTAGAATGAGAATAAATTTTGACTCGATCGGGCGTGTTGAGCCCTAGCTTTGTCCCTGACATTTAATACGAAAGTTTATTAGGGCTAAGCATTCGCGGATCCTTTTATTAGGGATTTTAAATTTGCGAAAAACGTAAATTGTAGGTGTTATTTACAAGAAGGATGCTAAACAAGGATTATTTGGAAATCTTAAAAGCTTATAAGTGTAACTTGTCGCTTTTTCTCCCAGAAGCTCTTAACCTGACTAATAAACGTGCTTAATTTTGCTTTAACTTTAAACCGACATTTTCTAAAAAGAAGCTCTTTCGGAAACGAAAATATTCATCTTAGTTCAACTGTATACTTGAGTTTCTAAAACGAAATTTTCTCTATTACGGAAAATATGTTGCAAAAAAAATGAAAAATGAATGATGAAAAATATAAACTGTGGGCTGATAAAGGTTTACTGCATCTTGCCGGCTCACAACCGATGTTGCAGTCTTCAAAACAAAGCCCATAGTGAGATAATAAATGCCAAAGTGCATTCTTAAGTATTATCAATAAGAATTCTCCGTCAGTTTACTTCATCTTGTCGGAGGCGTGGCCGATGTTGAAGTCTTCATATAAGGCGGGGGACCGTCGTCAGACTAAGTCACTACATCTTGTCGGAGGCGTGGCCGATGTTGTAGTCATGTAAATGATGACGGTATTATAGTATGATTATAGCAATAAATGACTAATAAGGAAAATTTAATGGTTAAGATTTCTTTTTCTAAACTCAAGTATAATTTTGAACTAAGAATAACTTGCTCTAAGACTTCAAAAGTTGTTGGTTGCCGTTGGTAGATTATTTCTAGGAATAATCACACCAATGAGATCATTAAATTTTTGATGTTTGCGTGCTTTGAGCAGTATTGTTTATTTAGCGGTAAATCTAAGAAGTTCGGCCTAAAAGGGTGGAGTATCCCGCTATTACATTGCGAACATTCTCCTGTGGGGTCTCAACCTGATAAACTAAGTCAAACTCGGCTGGGATCTATCGAGAATATGCTGGTTGGTGGGTGATCTAGTCTTTTCCCCATATTTTTTCAGAAATATCGTTATGCACATAAACTATACTACTTTCTAAAATTGTCGATCTAAAGTTGACTTAAAATTAAGCACAATCACTCTAATTGAATAATTGTTGGGAGCGGAAAGTTGACAAGTCATAGTTATTGTTGTCATGATAAAATCACTTTCACTTCATTGTAGAAACAAGAAAAATAAGATTAGAAGAATGGAAGAATTGTAGAGAGAAAATAAAAGAGGTGGAAGGTTTACACATACACTCAAATGAGAAAAATGGTAACCAACCCCCTCTCCATACTTGGAGAGGGGTATTTATACTTAATACCAAGTTAGTTGAGAAAAGAAAAAGGAAAAATCCAAAAAATATTAGGGATAGTTAGTGTAAATATAAAATGGTGAAAACGGGACTTTCCGAAACTATTGATTCTTTAGTCCCCCTTGACGAATACTTAGCTACTTTTTGAGGTTATTAGTCAAGGGGGATTGAGATTCTTGGTTTTCTCAAATGTTTACTTCATAACATTGCGTGAGGACACGCAATATCTTAGTATGGGGGATTTTGGTATGTGCTTAATTACACATACCATTTTCCATTAAAAACGGACTTAAATGACTAAAAATGTACCAAAAATACATTGTATTTGTATGTTTTGCATTTGTATTGTGCAAGAAACGGATATTCAAGAAAAAGACAAAAACAAAGCTAAAAACGACAAAACCGAGCACGAGAATGAAAAGAGCGTGAAAAGAAGCCAAAGTCAACCCCGACAAAGTAAAGTCAAGTCAAAGTCAAAGGAAATACAACTTCAGGGACTAAAGTTGTCAAGTTATCAAACTTGAATTAGAAGGACTTAAAGTGCAAAGATGACATATATAACTTCAAGGGCCAAAACTGCCAAACCCTTAAAGTTATATATCACAAGGACTTGTCTTGTAAAAGTACTTATAACTTGGAGGGGCTGATTCTGCCAAAAATCAAATACTTCACACCACAAAGGACCTACGGTGCATTAACATATATAACAATCAGGGGCTGTTTTTGCCAACCCCTCATAAACTTTACACCACAAGGACTATGAATGCAAGAGTACTTATATGGTTGAGGGGCCAGAATTGTCAAGTCCCCAAATCTTTCCCCTGATTCCCAAAAACAAACTTTCCCGCCCAAAAGAAACCCAGGACAACTCACAGGTTGTCTTCCCCACTTTTACCCTGCAACTCCTAAAAACCTCAATGGGTAAAACCCTCACCCCCTCTCCACTAAAACCCTAGTCACATGGTGCATTGCCATGTTGGCAATCCCACACATTTCAAGCACAAATCAAAGGCTGTGATGGTTTTAAAAGAAGCACAAATGTGCCTCACACAACAAACACACTTGTGTTTTCACTCACAAAAAAAACACAGAAGAAAGAGGACGAAGACCAAGAAGGCCAAGACTTCTTAATTTAGTTATAAATAGGTCTCATTGTAAGCCATGAACCAGATAGTTTTTCAGCTTATGTCTTTTATCCTTATGCAATTTTAATTTTAGCAATGTACTTTTTTAAAAAGTTAATGAAAAGTTCGAAGGTTTTTATGTTCTTAATATCTTGTTCTTAAGTTTTATATTTGTTTGATCACTTTTAAAAAAGGTTTCTTAAGTTATAAAAATATCATATAAACTGTAAAAACTTAAATGACATAAGCCTTATCAGAGCTTGTAGTCATTTAAGCAACTAGTTCTCAAAATTCACAAAAAAATTCGAAGAAGCAAATGGAGCAGGGTGTATTTTGGATGGGCTTGGATTAAGAGCCTCATGGGAGGCATTAAGATAAAAATGTGGTAACATGAATTCATCAGGAAAGCTAAATGAGACTTCGAAAGCTCTTATTTTCATTTTCTTAAAAAGTACTGTAGCATTCTTAATTGAGCCTATTCTACCTTATTTGGCTCTTTGTCTATTGTTTATTATCTTATTTATATTGTTTTGAACTTCACAATTGTTTTGATTTTTCTTGTGTTATTGTCTCTTTTAAAAGTCTGCCTTAATTTAGCATCAAATCTGTCCATTTCTTGTTTGCTTGTTGTAACTGCTTATCTCTGTGTTTTTATATGACCAACAAGCTCGCATTAAGCAATTAATAACTGTATTAAAGGGTTGTTTGTTTTAAAAATCAGATGTAATAAGTATTAGCAAAGACTAATTTCATTATTAAAGGGGGTGTTTGCCCACGGCCAAATGGGTCAGTATGGTTATTTTAATGGGTTGGGGTCACTAAGACTGATTTAACTAGCTAGAATATGGTCTAATTAGTAGCTTTAATTAGTTTTTATAGTTTAAAACTTAAAAGTTAAGTTTAATATAGCTATAGTTTAAGTCTGTGACAATTTTGTTTTCTAGTTTTGCTTATTTTGATATTAAGCTTAGGGTAGTTATAAATCCACATTTTCTTGTCCATTTTGAGTGTTATAGTGCTATAGGATTTAGTCAAGAGTGCCTGCATTTGTTGATTTTGGTTTAGCATTGCTCTGTCATAATCACTTAGCAGTTTGATAAGTCCCATGTTTAAGCTCAAAATTAGATAAGCCATAGTTGTTTTTAGGATCTGCAAATTTAAGCACAAACTCATTAGGGACCAAGCTCAATCTGTTTGAGCTTTTTAAGCTCTTGCATAAGCATACAGTAGCTCAAAATTAAGCCTGCATTTTTGGCTTTTGTCCTTTTAAAAATCAAACACTCAGTTGCTACTGAGTGTCTCAGGATTTTTCATAAGCCCTTTTGAAAGCTGAATTTTGTTTCAAACTTCTTTTGAATTGGTGATCCTTGTAGCTTAGTAGCTAAGCTTTTCAGAAATATAAGCCTTTTCTCCTCAGGATTCCATTTTCAGGCTTATAAATAAGCCTAAAAGTGCCCTTTGGGGTTGTTTGGCTCAAAAGCTCCCCTGGTGCTGAGTTGCTTATTTAGTGCTTTTCTACTTAGGTTTCTTGTCTCATTTTGCTTATAAGTACTTATTAGGTGTAGTTAAGCCCCTTTGTTAGCTTATTTGTCAATACAAAGTGCTTATTAGCTTTTTAAAAGCTTAACAGCTTAAAAGTTTTTCATTGGCAGTACTAACCAAAAAGTTGGTACTGCTGAGAGTTTTAAGCCCATTTCTGGCTTAATTTGTTGTTTTCTTTTGCTTATATCTGTTCATAATTGCTTATTGTGCTTACCTTTTGACATGTGTTTGCTTATTCACCATTTTCCTTTGCTTAATTGTGCTTAAATAAGCCATAAAAGTGCCATTTGGGTCTGTTGTGGTTAGGTAGTGTTTTGATTTAAGTGCTTTTTTGCTTTTAAGAGCTTATGGCTTATTAGCTTTGCTTAATTTTTGTATAATAGTGCTTATTAGGTCTAGTCATAAATCTGTTTTCAGCTTGTTAGGTTTCAAAATGCTTCTAAGTGCTTAAATTTTAGTTAAACTTAAAAAGCCAAAAATAGTTAATCTGTCTTATAAGCTTTTCTAGCTTAATTTGTTTGATAAATTTTCATCCCTAGTGCTTATTTGTTAAGCCCTTATGTTCCTTTAGCTTAATTAGTTTTTCAATAAACTCAGCTTATTTAGTTTAAAAATCCAAAAAGAAATAAGCCATTTTATACCATTTGTCAAGTTAAGAATTATGTCATCTTAATTGGCTTATAACTGGCTTATTCTTGAGAATCATGGAAAAGTCCAAGTTTTAAAGGTGCTTAATTTTGTGTGTTTTACAAGTCCTAAATGAAAATTTTTGAAAAATAAAATAAAAGGGGAAGGTGGAAGTCTCAGGTGAGCATGGCTCGAACCTGAGACCTCAACACCCTCAACCCTCTTATACACAACACACTCTACGGCTGTGCTACAATAGCTCATCCGGTAGAGTTTGTGTTGGGTTTATTCTTATACCACTTTTTGGCCCAACAAGCTTATAAGCTGTTTTGATTTTTCACAGCTTATTACAATAAGCTGTGTGACCCATTTCATTTTTCATAGAACTCTAATAATCTTAGCTAATTTTTGTAATTTTTTCAGATTTTTATATAAACGTTTAGCATTTTTTATAATTTATTTAGATTAAAAACTTAAATAATTCATAAAAAATAAAATAATAATCAGAAAAATACAAAAAAAAATTTAAAATTTTATTTTTTCATATAGTATCTAGGAAAAATATAAATGTTTTCGTAGGGTCATTTTTGGAAAAGTTTGTTTTTTTAAGAACGGGATTCGATCCCGTTCTCGTTCTTTCTCGTTTTTAGCTCAAAACACCTCCGTTTTTGTTCTAATTTTTTTTATTCTTCATTTTTAGTCATTTTTAGCTCATTTAAAGTAAAAAAATTGCATTAGGGTAAAAATTAGATAACTTAGGTTTTTAGCTCGCGTTTTTACGTCACCGTTTTAGGATTTAAGTTAACTTGCTTTCGTTTAGGTTCTTCTTTGCTTGAATGTTGCTTTTTTTACTGTAGTAATAGAAAACCAATCATAATCTTGTCATATTCAAACATCAGATATCAAATCGTCATTCGATTTTCAAATTACACACCTCGTTGGGACTTAACGACCCGGGAAATCAAACTTCCAGGTATATTTTGATTCTATTTGTGAATTTTGACTTTTTGCCTTAGTCAAGGGCAATTGGTTGGGATTTGCCTAATAGTATTGTATATATACTATCAATCGAATCAATCACCAAGACCATCACATGAGATCAAAGCATTGGAAGTAGTTATCTCCACTGGCACACTTCTTGTGTTCTCCCTATTCCTGTATTTTTTGGTTCCTTAGAGCCCTGCACTCCCTTTCAAAGTTCCCCTTTTATGGCAGTTGTAACACTTCACCTTGGACTTATCAAACCCAATGGTTTCAGTACCATTCACAGTAATCTTTCTTCCAGTGTTCTTCAAGAATCTCCTTGCCCTCATTGTTAGCATAGCCATCTGCCACCTCAAGTCCATCTCTTCTAAATCATCAAGATTAATTTGTTGCAAGTCCTCATTGTCAAGTTGTGGACTGTTTGGTTGACTTGCAAAGAAAGCACAGATAACAGCATCACTCAAGTTATCAATTGTTGTTGAGTTAACAGCAGCAGCTTGAGTGCTAGCAGTTGTAACACTATGAGAAGTATTAACTGCTCCATTTGTACTGCTAGTGCTATTTGAGGACACAAAGGCTACGTCTTGTGTATTTGTGTTTGAGCTTGATGTCCCTTTGACCTCTGGTTCATAGATCTTCAGTTTGTTGTAAGGATCATCCAATCTTAATGTATCTATCTCATCCTTGTTCCTCCACACAATGATATGTGTGTTCCATTCTAGTGACAAACTTCTTAAGAACTTCTGATTCACATCTTCTTGTGAGATACTTTCACCATGAATCTCCAACTGACTGATAAGCTTTTGAAGCCTATCAAAGGTTTGATCTAATACTTCTGAGTAAGATGCCATAAAATTTTCATATTGCTGCTTTAAAAGATTCCTTTGAGTCTTTTTAGTAGCAGCATTCCCTCCAAACCTCTTCTCAATAGCCTGCAGTAGTAGGGATGCCTGGTATGTGCTTAATTACACATACCTTTTACCTTTAAAAACGAGCTAAAATAACCAAAAACGGACTCAAAATGCCAAATATATGCTTGTTTTGCTAATTGTGTTGTGCAGGAACGGATATCTCACAAAAGGACGAAAACCCAATCAAAAAGAGACAAAACAGGACACGGGATGGAAAAGTGTGTGAAATCGAAGCCAAATCAAAATCAAGTCTACTCTGAGAAGAAAAAGCAAAGAAAAATATAACTTGATTGGGCCAAAAATGCCAAACCCCTAAGTATATTATTATCTAAACCACAGTAACCACAGGGACTGATTACCCAATTTGGGAAAATCTTCATTTATAAACAGAAAGAAAAAGGGAAATAGAGAATGTAAAAGAAGTGTGATGTGGAGGGGCTTTCTCGTACAAAAACCAAACTTACCCTTAATCATCTTCAACCTCTGCTCTGTCACAACCCAACTTGGTATAGACCCCTTTCCCCAGCTTTCCCGCCAATACCAAAACCAAGCCAGCACCCTGTTTTTTTTTTTTTGCCCCATACTTCCTCTGCAAAAAACACTCAACTCCCTACTACTAGACCCCCCAGCTTTATAAAGTCCCAATGTTGGTAATCCCTCCTCTATTCCAAAAGCATTTCAGATGGCTGAGATTGTCTCCAAAGATGTGGATCTCAAAAGAATCAAGGACTGGGATTTGCTTAGATTCACTCTCACACAACTACCCACTGTTTTATCTCTCCAAAAGAAGCACAAGCTGCAAGTCCAAGACTTTTTTTTTTTTTTTGGCTAAAATAGAGCTTATTGTAAGCCTTTCAGGCATCACTGAGTAAACTAAAAAGTTAAGTAGAAAATTCAAAAATCAAAAAAAAAAGTCTACCCTCAATTACCACAGCTTACATTTTGGAAGATAAGCCAATTATGGAAGGGCTTATGGACACCACCATCTTATCTTTGATAAGCTGAAGCTTGTAGACAAAGCTTTTAATAGCTTATTAACCCTTGTTTAGAGCAAAGGGCTTTGTAAGTCCTCTTTTCTTCATTTTAGCTCATTTTATTGGATTTTCTTATTTTTAGCTTATTTGTGCTTATCTCCTGTTCCAATATGCTTATTTATGCTTATTATTGCTGTTTAGTGCCTAAAATATAGATCTTGTAGTTTAAAATCTCATTTTACAAGTTTTTCTTAAAACTGTCACTTTTAGCTTTTGTAAACTGTTAGATTAATTTAGCTTATTTAAGTGCTTATCACTGATTGAAATCTGTTCATAAGTACCTTATTTTGTCATTTGATAATCTGTTTTTAACAAATTAGAATCCAATCAGCTTGAAATAAAATGACTTTTGAAAACTTTAAGAGGTTTTTAGAACTAGCGGTACTAACTTAGAACTAGCGGTACTAACTTTTAAAGCTAGCGGTACTAACTCCAAGTTAGTACCGGTAGTTCACCAATTTTTTGATCTCACTTTTAGGTTAGTTAGATTAGGTTTTAGGTTATGATTTTTTGAGCATAAGCTCATTGGAGGGTGAACTAAATCTGTTTGAGGTTTGTTTAAAGTTTTGAGCTTATTTCAGTAGCTTATTTTAGGTCTAAAAGTGCTTATTTTCATTAAAATCCAAAAAATAGTAGTGTAGTTATTTGTGCTTATTGTGCTTATTTCAGTGGCTTATTTAAAAAAGTGAATAGGTGGGCTTAATAAGGACTCATTAGTGAGCTTATTTCCAAAAGCCCACTTTTCAGTTTGGCTTATTGGTGATTTTAGCTTATTTTTATTTTGGCTTATTTAGGAAAATTTTAGAGTTTACTACTTTTTGATGCAAATTGAGTTAAGTTAAGTTGTGTTTGGTTGAAAAAGCTTTTTGGAATCAGATTAAGCAACATATAAGCTTTCCAAAACATCTCTCCTTTTTGAATTTGAGCTTATTTTGAGTTTGTAGTGTCCAAAATACCAAAAACCAAAAGTTTAAGCAACTTTCTGCAATCAGCAGCTTATTTGGCTTTTTGGAGCTTATAAAGTGCTTATTTTAGCAAGGTGTCTTTATTAAAGTTGCTTAAAAACATGTTGTGAACAACTTTCGTGTTTTGCGTTTTGGCTAAAAACGACTTTTTAAAATCAGCACTTTTTGGGGACTTGGACTAAAATCGGGATTGGGGTTCAGGGTAGGAAAAAAAGAATTTATTTTGGTCTTTTGTCACAAATAGTCCCTGTCGTTAGTCCATTGTTAGTCCTTGTTAGTTTTAGTTTAATTATTAGTTAGGTTTAGTTTTAATTAGTTTGATTAAGCTTTAACCATTAGATAAAATTTAGGGCTTTTAATTTTGTTAAATTTCTGCACTTTTTCTCCACTTAGTGTAATTTTTATAAAAAATTTAGGTTTTTAGCCCTCGTTTTTCATGCCCGTTTTAGGTTTTAAGTTATTTAGCTTTCGTTTTTAGGTTTTATTTAATCTTTTGGCTTATTTAACTTGTAGAAATAGAAAACCAAGCCTAACCTTGTCATATTCAAACATCTTTTATCATTTCGTGATTCGATTTTCCATTCAAGCCTCGTTGGGACAAAACGACCCGGGAATCATACTTCCGGCTACATATATATTTTATTTTGGTAAACTTTTAACCATTCCTTGTGCAAAGGTAATTGGTTGAGTGTTTGCTTATATATTATATATATATATTATTGACGAATCAATTTTTGGCGCCGCTGCCGGGGAGGCTGTGAAAACGATTATCGTTACGTTTGACAATTTGTGTTTGAATCTGTGAATATTTTCTTCTATAAAAATATAAAAAGTACAAAAATATTTTTCATTTTCTTTTATTAGTATAATTATCATATAAAAACAAAAGAAAAACCAAAAATATAAAAACATTGTCCATAAAAAAAAGGAACTTGGCAAAGAGGGGTGTTTGAATGTTAAATCTATTAGATTTGCATTAAATCCCCCTGAGGTTTAATAATGTTATAACTTTTTTATAAAACTATTCCTAAGGCATACTAAAGTTTCCTAAGTGGCAAAACTAGTCCCTAAGGTTTAGAATCAAGAAAAAGTCTCACATTTTGCATTAATACCCCAACAAGATTAAACATATAGCAAATAACAAATAAAGACTCGAGTGATTTTGAATAACCACTCCCCATAATTATTCACCCGACACCATTAAAAACCTTTTCTGATTAACACCTTATTAATTATGAAGAAGATGATTTTGACAGTTTCTCCCCCTCAAATAATGACCCGTTTTCTAGTTAAAGAGTTGTAGTCGTTATTTGATGGTTCAAAATTGTCTTAGAAAAATGATGATCTGTTGAATCTGAAAGATGATTATTATATATTTTGAAAATCAACACCCAAGAAAATAAGATTTCTCTTATTTTGACACATAAGCGCACTGACACGTACACTTACAGATTATAAGAAGCACGGTTGTGATGCAAAGTAATCACAAGCCTTTGAATGAATATAACGTAGTTTCATTTACAAGAAAAGTTAATTCCCGTTGTGAGGTCAATTGTTTCTTTTGACTGACATACTTGCCTTTACGATGATGAACCGGTTGCTATCTCGAAATATAGGAAAAAGCAAGTCCATTTTTGGCAGTAATTAAAGCTTTTGAAACTATGCTCGAACTCATTTACAACCTCAGATCATTATTGAATGATAATTCTAAGGCCGTAAATGTTATTGATTTTCAAAAGACATGCCAGAATTTTTTTTTTGTTTTTGTAAAATTTTATAAAATGAAAATCTTTTTGGATTTTTTATGTTTTCATATGTACATATATACAGGATAAGAGTTTTACCACATCACCTTCCGTATCCTCTGGGCCAGACGTTTTTAACGTTTTATGGCGACATGCTATCCATACAAGCTTATCGATCAAGAAGTTAAATCTTTCTCGAGGCAACGGTTTAGTAAAATGTCAGCCCATTGGTATTCAGTCCTGACAAAGTATAGTTCTACGATTCTATTCTCCACTTGCTCCTGTAATTAAAAGGTACGAATATCGATAGTGCTTAGCTCTTGAATGTTGAACATTGTTGCAGCATAAAGCAATCGCACTCCTGTTATCGCAGTACAGAGGAATCTTATCGAATTTAAAACCATAGTCTGTTAGTTGTGAACGCATCTATAGGATTTGTGAGCAACATCCAGACAAGGCAATATATTCAGCCTCTGTACTCGATATGGCAACGCTCTTTTGCTTCTTGGACGGCCAGCTAACAAGTTTATCACCTAAAAACTAAGCGCTTCCCGATGTACTACGTCTAGTGTCCTGACACCCCGCGTGATCGGCATCTGCATAAGATGTTAGTGACATATCGGTATCCTTCGAGTACCATAGACCCATGTTAATGGTTCCGTTAAGGTAGCGAAAGATCCGTTTCACTGCTTGTATGTGCTTTCGGTACGCATAGCCTGATACCGGGCACATAAGCAGACAGCATGTTTAAGGTCAGGTCTACTAGATGTAAGATACATTAAGGATCCAATCATGCCACGGTAAAGTGTAGCATCAACTGGTTTCCCCTGTAGATCTTCATCCAGTTTCTTGTTTTCAATCATGGGTGTGTCGACGAAATCAGTAGTATGCAAACCATATTTTTTAACAGTTTCAGAAGCACATTTAGATTGGTTTATGAAGATGCCTCTAGGACTTTGAGATATTTGTAATCCTAAAAAGAATGACATTTGCCCCCATCATCAAAATCTTGAACTTATTGGTCATCTGATTAGTAAACTCATCACACATGGCAGTATTAGTTGATGCAAATATTATATCGTCAACATAAATTTATACCAGTAATATGTCATTTCCAACATGCCGTGTGAAGAGTGTTGGATCAACTGCACCTTTTGAGAAATTGTAAGAGCTTAGGAAGCAGTGACCGCAATCATACCATGTACGTGGTGCTTGATTAAGACCATAAAGAGCCTTTTTGAGCTTGTACACATGCGACGGGTTGTCCTGATTAACAAATCCTTCTGGTTGAGAAACGTTGACCTCTTCTTTGAGCTCGCCATTCAAGAAAGCCATTTTGACGTCCATTTGGTAGATAATCATAATCTTGTAAGCGGCATATGCTACGAAGATACGAATGGTCTCAATTCTAGCAACTGGTGCAAATGATTCTTCGAATTCAATACCCTCTTCTTGTCTGAATCCTTGAGCAACTAGTCGAGCCTTATTCTTTAGTACCCCACCAGATTCATCTGTTTTGACCTTATAAATCCATTTGACTTTGATCAAGAACACGTTATCTAGACATGGCACCAATTCCCAAACTTTAAGTCTTTTAAATTCATGGATTTCTTCTTGCATTGCATTGATCCATGACTGTTCGGTCATTGCTTGTTTGAAGTTCTTGGGTTCTACTGAAGTAAGGAAGGCATCAAAATAACACCACATGGCATCAGTTTCAAGTTGCTTCCTTGTAGATACAGAGCGAGAAGGATCACTGATCACGTTTGCTATAGGATGATCCTTAGTCCATCTACCAAGGTGTTCAAATGGAGTGTGGATTTATCTTACATTAGATGATGATCCTTGAGAGTCGTGTCTATCACTATGGGAGAATTCGATCAGTGATCATCATGAAATGTTGGTGTTTTTGGTGATTCTTCAAAACCTTGAGAAATGATTGGAGAATGTTCATGTTCTTGTGATGAGTGAATACTTGTTGATGGAGCATCCTGATTAATGGAAGTTGATACAAGAGAATCAGCTAATACTTCAGCTCTTGGAGCAGTAGCTTCTGGAACTAGAGAAACAGCAATTGTTAGAGGGTTAAAGTATTCATCGAACATTGGTTGAAAATAACGAGAGGGGGGGGGGGGAAAAAAAAAAAAAAAAAAAAAAAACTACTGTATTGGTGGCAAGCAAGGTTGTTGAGAAACAGGATTTGAATCGAGTCCTGTACTAGATGTAGCAGGAGTCAGTCCTTGAAGCCCGGGTCCTGAAATGAATTGTTCAGAAGCCATTGTTGTTAGCTCATCGAACGTTACATGGATTGTTTCAGTAATTATCCGGGTTCTTCTGTTGTAGATTCTGAACGCTTTCTTAGCGCAGATGTTGTAACTTAACAAAAAATCCTATTCCTCGCATTTTGCATCAAATTTACCGAGATCCTCATGGTCATTGGTAGGATAATAAAGTGAACCAAAGACATGAAAGAATGATAAGTCCGATTTCTTGTTTTATCGGAGGCGTATCAAAGAACGGTTTTGGGTATAACAAGCAGTATTGATAGCTTCGGCCCAGAGAAATAATGGAGCTTTAGAAAATATCAACATAGTTTTGTGGAAGCATCTACAAGATCCGATTTCCGCCTTTCGACAACACGCGTTCCTGGCTGAGAAGTGCGAGCTACAGAAGTTTATCGTATGCAACATTTTCATACCATTCACAAATATGTCTGATTGACAATTCGGTTCAGGGGGAGGTTAGTGGTGTTTTCGAACACATTCTGGACATGGCTTTCAAACGAACATGAAATTTTTGTATGCAATTGAATGATGCCGCAGGAGCTTCATCCTTTTTGTCTTCAAAAATCAAAAACCAGGTAAATCTTGAGTAATCTTCGACTATCACTAAGATATACCTTTTCCCGTTAATACTTGCCACACTCACGCCACACAAATACAAACCCAACAAGGTGCTTTGTGATGAAGTCTCGGTAAGCATTGAAGGGGTTGAAGAATGAAAAAGAAATGTAAGGAGAAAGGGTGAAAAGAAAGCAGCCCTCCATACACTTAGGCAGAAACCGAGTCAATACATATGCTGTCTGAAACACTAAGGTGTTTTCTGACATTAAAGACTGACATCATGGACCCAGTGATGCAATGCACAACCCTCCCCATCTACTCAAGGTATCTTAAAAGATACTTGTTTCATTTCTCACAGAGATCAACACATTTCTATCGACTTTCTCACTCCGAGATCGTAGATATTGAAAAAGGTGGCAGTCCGCTCCAGCCTCCGATCACCAAATAACAAAAGTGCACTTATAGAGTCTAGAGCCAATGATATCAATCTATAAATCTCATTAGGACACAGATAATATCATGGCATCTTATTGTGCAGAAGAATTTGTATCCTAAACAGCTGCATTTTGTGTTTTAAGCAGATACCGAGAGTAAGGAATGATATTGCTATCACTGGTTATCTCATTCTCTGGATAATTCACAAGATAAGTTTGTTTAGAATATGGCATCTCTTGCACACTTTGATTTAGCATATCATTATGAGTGTTTTCAGAGTGTGGTACCTCAGAAAGAACATCTGAATCGTAACGAGACAAATTGGCCATGAGAGCAACTTTAGCAGTGGTAATATCATCACAATCAGAGTCATAAGCATCCAAATCATCGGCTTGATAAGATGCATTGTTTGTAATAACTGTCTGTGTGACTGGACCTTCTACGATACCAGGGTCTGCCAAAAATTCTAATTCTTCCTCATTCAAAACTTTACAATTTCCTTGTGCTTCAACCAATAGAACCTTATCCCTGAACCACGTAGCATCTCTTTTCCTCTTAAGCTCTGTGCACTGTCTTGCCATGTGACCTTCTCTTTAGCAGTTAAAACATTTCACAATCCTTTGTTGACCTGAAGTTCTCCCTCCTGTTCCTGAAGTATTAGCTCTTGTTCCTGAAGTACCAGCAGCATAAGAATTTGGTCTCCCCTAAAGTGGTTGAACAGTCACCCTTCTATCATGAATAGTTGCTTGTTGTCTTGGGTTGGAAGAATTTCTTAGCTGATTGTTGGTAGATGGGAAACGAGATGTGACGACAGTAGACAGAAATGACATCGTTTTCTTAATGGCATTAATAGGGTCATCTCTTTGCTTAAACACAGGAACTGCTAGACCAGAGTCTATCTGGGGAAATTTAGCAAGATGTGTTTGTTGATTAACTGTGGAGACAGTATATTCAATTTGAGGAATGGATTGTGGTTGTAACAAGCATCTTGATGTACTCTGGATGAGTAAGTATTTAGATACGGTGCTGACGGATAAGTAATTGCAAGAGGTGTGGATGGATAAGTAGTTGAGTAATGTTGTGTGGGATGAATTGATCCATATTGAGGAGACTGAGATGGTGAAAACTGTTGTTGAAACTGAGGATTGTTGTATGAAGACTGATAAGTGTTGAAGTGAGACGGTGTCATCTGATGATTCGCAACTAGTGCAAGTGGATCTTGATTGCGTTCACACATAATACGGACTTCATTTGCATGGAGTTTGTGTTGTTCAAGATATGCATTAAGCTGATCGAAGTTGGTAGTGTGCAAATATCTTACAAGTTTGAAATCAATCTCAAACTTACTCCATTCAGGTGGAAGACTATTTAAGAACTTGGTATTGACTTGAAATTGCTCCAATTTCATTTTGTAAATGTTTATGTCATTGATCAGCTGAGTAAATCTCAAGTAATACTGATGAAGTGATTCCCCCTTGATGTGAGCAAACTTATCAAACGCATCATACAGTTTACACTTCCTTTCCTACTTTGTCAATGATATACCTTGCATTAGTAGTTGAACTCTTTCCCAGAGATCCTTGGCAACTCTGTGATGATTAACGAGTGAATAGACATCAGATGGTAGTCCTTAAAGAATGATATTAGTTGCCTTGAGATCACAATCAGCTTGAATTTTCTCTGTAGCAGACAATTCAACATATTTCATTGTCCTGGTCACCACATTTTCTTCAATCGTAGGCCAAATGAGTGGACCATGTTCAACTGATTCAAGTATCATTCTTCCATGCTCTTTGTTTTGCATGTATAGTTCCATTCTACTTTTCCAAGAATCATACAGTGGTTTTTCCAACATTGGTGGACGATTGTCACCACCAGAGAGTATCATGAATTCAGCAAGAGTAGTCATTGTTACTTTGTTGGTATGTGAAAAGATTACTTGTTGATCGAACAGTGATAAGAAGTAATTGTGTTAAAGTGAGTTGATTTTAAGTGTTTTAAGTCTTGAGAATACACGGGATTTTACAATTCTTGATGAAACCGGGAAAACAAATAAATGTTTCACGAGATTTTACAAATCAAAGAGAAAAACCGTATAATTCACTAAAGAAAATTTGATTAATTAGTCCTAGTTCAAGTGGATTAAATCGCCTTAGTCCAAATTGATTAATTTGCCTTGTGCAAAATGATTAAATCGCCTTAAGAACTAATGATTAAATCGCCTTGGAATGAACGTGATTAAATCGCCTTTGAATTGTGGATTAAATCGCCTTTGAAATGTGGATTAAATCGCCTTTGAAATGTGGATTAAATCGCCTCTGAAATATGGATTAAATCGCCTTTGAAGTGTGGATTAAATCGCCTCTGAAATGTGGATTAAATCGCCTTTGAAATGTGATGATTAGATCACCTTCAAAGAAACAAGATTAAATCGCCTTGACAAGAACAAAGGATTAAATCGCCTTCCAAGTCTGAGGATTAAATCGCCTTCAAGAACAAATTAAATCACCTTCAAGAAATGTATTAAATAGCCTTCCGAATTTGGATTAAATCGCCTTCAAGAAATAGATTAAATCGCCTTCAAGAAATGGATTAAATCGCCTTCTGCAAATACGAACTTCAACTTTTCGAAAACACTAAAAGACTCACTTTTTGACGTTTTTACTCAAAATTTCTTGTACAACTAGTAATTCTAAGCCTATAAGAACCTTAAAAATGCAAACTTTATGGTTTTTAAGACAAAAAAATTGAAATCAAGGTTTGTATCTTATAAAACTTTCGAACAAAAAATGCACAAATATGAAGTTTTCGTGGATCTAAGCTTGTACACCTTGTATAACTAAGATACTAGATCATATATACTGAAGTATAAGATCTTTTAGTGTAACTAAAAGCTTCGAAAACAAAAAAAATAAGTATGACGAGTAGAAAAACCGAGTAAAACACGCACACAAAAACAAGATATCACCCCATGGCTCTTGATACCAATTGTAAAATATTTATAAACCTTAAACACATACACAACTATGAAGAAATCTAGATAGAGACAGTTGGAAGGAAGATTCTAGTGAGAGAAAGTGGAAAATGAAATGTATTATATTAGTGTGTGAAAATGTATCAACCAACACCTCTCCACATACGGAGAGGGTATTTATACTAAGATATAGCCAGTCATAGGCTTTGCCCATGGGCTTTCCATGGGCTTTTCCTTAACTAGCCTATTTAGTTTCTAAATATTACTTAACGAGCTATCTAATAATATAATGGAAGTGACTGATACTTTTTGTGATCCTAACATGTTGTTTATAAGATGCTTCAACGACAACATCTTAGTGGTACAGGTCCATGTAGTTGATATTATCTTTGGTTCTACAAACCCTAGGTATACCTAATTATTTTCTAACCTTATGAAAAAACGCTTCAAAATGTCAATGATGGGGGAAATGACGTTTTTCCTTGGTTTACAAGTTAACCAATCCCCTTGTGGCATCTTCATAAACCAATCTAACTACGTACTAGAAATCCTTAAAAAACAGAATGGAAACTTATAATCCCATTAGCACTCCAATGGAGATCAAAGATAAGCTTGACCTAGATCAAAATGGAACTTTAGTCGATGCAACGAAATATCAAAGCATGATTGGTGCCCTAATGTATATTACGTCAAGCAGACCTGACATTGTACATGCTACTTGTTTATGTGCTCGTTACCAGGCTAAGCCTACCGAGAAGCACCTCAAAGAGGTTAAAAGAATCTTTCGCTATCTCTAGGGAACCGTTAATATGGGTCTCTGGTATACGAAGGATTCTGGTTTTGAACTAACCGGGTTTACAGATGCTTATTATGCGGGGTGTAAAGACTCCTTCAAGAGTAATTCTGGTGGAGCTCAATTCTTAGGCAAAAAGTTGGTGAGCTGGTCCTCGAAAAATTAAGACTGTATGGCGCTGTCAACCGCAAAAGTAAAATATGTGTCTTTATTCGCTTGCTGTGCCCAAGTCCTTTGGATGCCGACATAGTTAACAGATTATGGCTTTCACTTTAACAAGATTCCTATTTATTGTGATTCGAAATCAACCATAACCATATTCTGCAACCAAACACATCATTGTCCGCTACCATTTCATAAAGGAGCACATAGAAAACAGTATGATTGAACTGTATTTTGTCAAGACTGAATACCAATTGACCGATCTCTTTACCAAAGCCCTTCTAGTGGATAGGTTTAATAATTTGGTTCGTTGCCTTGGTATGCGCAGTTTGTTGCCATAGGAGCTTGAACGTCTTGCAAAATCACAGTAATTCTTTGTATATATTTATCAGAAAAGCAAAATATAAAAATATAAAACCTATAAAAGCAAAATACAAAATCGAAAAACTTTAAAAAAATACCAAAAATAATCTTCTCTGGCATGTCTCTCGTAAGTCGATAACATTTACGCACCTAGAAATGTTGATTAATATTAACATGGGTGTATAAATGAAGTTTGAGCAAGAGTTTCAAAAGTCTTTAAAATATGTATCTTTAAATTTTCTCTATGACTTCTAAGTAAATGTCAGCTTAGGACTCGGACTCCAAAGAAAGGAAAGTGTTCATTTATGTATATTTATCTTACACAATGGGAAGTTCATATCTTCTCGGTCTTAAGCAAAGTCATATAAACATTCAAAGTTTTGAATGCTCAAGAGAAGTTCTAAGGAAATGATATTTAATAAGATAAATATAACATCATTTTCTTGTTGAGCATAATTTTTTCAAAACTCAATCAGTAAGACAGTAACTCATAGATTCACTCTTACCGTGTTATCTACTTTGAGATATTCCAGTAACGAGAACGGCTAGTACAGCTGCGAAACCATATCAAGGAGATTCTTTTTTAATTCTACCTGATCACAAGCAGTATTTATACTGATTAATGAGGAACCGT
The DNA here is from genome assembly GCA_026074375.1 of Tanacetum coccineum. Lineage (NCBI taxonomy): Eukaryota > Viridiplantae > Streptophyta > Magnoliopsida > Asterales > Asteraceae > Tanacetum > Tanacetum coccineum. The sequence continues at coordinate 40,047 of BQNB010010811.1, read as the reverse complement.
GGTTATTGCAACCATAATCGACGAAATGACAAAGACATATTCGTCCATATCTGTTGTTTATCTCTAACTTAAACATGCAGGATAAGTCGATGGCGTTTCCACCATATTCCAGCTGAGTCGCAGTCAAGGCCACATACTCATTCTCAAAGTTTAAGGATACATTCAACGACATTAATCAAAACTTAAAGGTAGTTCTGAATTTCAAAGATACACTTCCGTAAGCTCTGATAAACAAGAACTTCCTCAAAGAACGTCAAGTATATGATTTCAAATAGATCAAGTCATAAGGTCTATGTTTAGGAACATTGTCAGCCTTCAAGTGATGTCAAAGGATGAGTATGTTGGTTAAGAAGTGTATCAGTCAAGAAAGATCCAAGCTGTTTTCAAGGCTAAAGACCATGATATCAAGTTAAAGTCACAAGATATCAAGATCAAGATCCAAGATCACAAGCATGTAAAAGGATCTTCAAAAGAATTCCCAAGCATACAAGGCTCCAAGATTCAAGATGTCACAAGAAGTGAAGCCATAAGTGCAATGACCACCCCTTAGGGGGAGATTGTTATCCTCGTTTTTAGTAAAGTGATGATCATTATTTATTCCCAAGCCTTGTATAGAAAAACGTAGTTTACGGGAATTATAGTAAGCTAATTGGGTCTAGGTGTCGGGCTAAAGCCCATTAAGTCGGCCCAAGAAGCCAAACGACCCGGTCTATGTTTCTCTTTAACTATAAATACCACACTCCTAGCATGTTAGGACGGTGTTGGTTCTCATTTTCTTATAGTAAAGCCTCCTATTTTCTTTCTTTTACTTTCTCTCTCTAAACCTCTTTCTCTCTCTAAGATTTTTCTTTATTTTCATGTGTATGTGATGTGTTTGATATAGTCTAACAGTACCATCTTTGTATTAATGTTATATAAATCAAACCAACTTGCCTGCTCGTTATTGTTCAAGACACCTTTCTTGATTTCTAGTGGACCTATAGGTATCCTGAAACACGCAACATAATAAGCTAATAAGTTAAAATGGATTATGGATGTTTAACCTAGAGCCTTGTATTTATAAGCCACGGTTAATATCATATTAAAAATCAGTTACCAATCACAAATTTAATGTCATTAAACCCCACCAAGATATTTTTATTAAGTCATCAAAATTAAAAATAATTATATTAACTTGATTGAATACTTTTTAAAATTAACATGCGGGATTTGTGATTATGTCCAAAATTACGTCATATTATTCATTGCTTTTCAATGATTCATATATAAATTACCAATTACCATTTGACTTAGTTAACAAACATTTCATATATAAATTACCAATTGACTTCCTAAATTACCAATTGAATTCAGCCATGGTGTGTGTATGACAACCAACACCTTCTTTTTCCAACTGAAATTATTAAAGACCTTCCATTTTTCCAACCGAAATTATACAACACTCATGAATATAGTAGACCTTCTATGTTTACAACCAAAATTATTCAAACCGATTTAAAGTTTTTCAACAGTTTCTAAAACACTTTTTTAAACAATGTTGAAATTTCAAGAAATAGGGCTAAATGCTTTATATGTAGTATATATATAGATATTTTGTTCAATGCTTTGAAAAGTTAAAGTATGTTTTAATAAAAGGTTTGATTTTCAAGTTAACAATAGTAGTAGATTAAATTTAAACAATATAAATTATACTAAAAGTTATTTGAACTACTGAAGTGTAATTGGATTCATAAACTATTTATAGCATTAGAGAGTTTTATTGAAAGTCAAAGTCAATTGATTAAACTCGGGTAAAGCTATGCGGTATATTTATGGTATCATTTTGATTCATACACATAAATACGATTATAAATTGACCATTATGGCATTATGTCCTCCATATACTTAGTCATTATTTGACTCTTTTTTTAAAACTTCCACCAAACTAGCTCTTTGTATTCTTTCGCGTCAATTTTTTCCAGTCGCTGCTAATTGCACAACGTCCTCATTTTTTATGTTTTAATCTATACTACATATAAAAAAATTATTATCTCTTTCTTTATTCAATGAAAAAAATTAAGTAATACAAGTATTAATGCACATTATCCAATCTTTAATGCAAACAACAAATAGTTGAAATTCAATAATACAAACATTCATTAATATGTACAATTGACCAATGCACAAACACATACTTATTGACTGGTTAAAACGTTTAATGTTATTCTTAAAACACTAATTACTAATTAATGTAATTTTTAATTCACCCCTAAAATAAAAAGTACATGTTATTATACACATTGTACAAACTAAGAAAACACACAAAACTTTATACAATTTATATGTTAATACATATAGTTTTGAAAGCCGGACCGGACCAACAGTTTCAACTGGGAACATGAGTGGTCACAGGTTCGGCTAACAAATAAAAGCCGTCTGAAAACGAACCGGGGAGAACCGGTCAAAACCTATAAAAATGGTAAACCGGGTCTCATCGGGATCATTTTCCTTTTGTTTTTCTCCGATTAATCATAGGGTACCCGCCACCGCAACGCGCGGGTACCCTGCTAGTTTTCATAGATTAGAAACGAGGTTAATCAAAACAAGTGAACACCAATATATGCTCCTCAATACACATGTTAGGCATTTGAGGTTCAACTATGCCATTAACGCAAAGCTCAGGTTAGCACATGATCCATAGATTGACTTTAATTTAAAAAAAAAGTATATTTACTGAGGATATATCAAACTAGAATATAACACTACTTATATGGATATAGGTAACAAAAAGCATATCACATACGAACTCCTTGTCATAAGTGTGCAAGTGGATACTGTTGCACACATAAACTTATGTACACAACATCAACTAACATCAACTAAGTTCCAAGTTTAGGATCATAACCTGAATGAATCTTGTGGTAATCAACGGAATGATGGATGCTCATACATATTGATAGATGGCTCATGGTTTTTCTCCAATGGAGCCTACATTTTAATAGGAATCACTTCAATGCCACATGCTCGTTCTTTTTATCATGAATAGATAGCCCATTTCTTTAGCGTAAATTAAGGTTCGCACGCTCTTTAGTAAATCATCAATCGAGTTGAGTTTAGAGCTATTAAGATAAAGTTCTTTATCTTGGAAATAACGGACTTGACGAGTCTATTAAGTTCATTTGTTACCTAAATATAATGATGGATATTCGGAAGAAGATAATGGTGTTACGTGTTAGTTCAAAATGGTCCTTGTAACAGTTTTTATGCATGAAACTTAGTAGATTTCCTTTCACAAATTAGAGCCAAAACAATGATGTAAGACATATAAAAAGGTCTTTGGATAATGAGATATTATGGCAAAAAATGAAAACCAATTGCATTATACATTCGATTGTTATGGAAGTAAAACATAGTGATAATTTTTCTTTGTTATAAGATAGATGATTTAGTTGTGCATGTACTGATGTTATCAGTAAATGTATAAAAGAGACGTAATTGATTTCTCGCATTAGGTTAGGAAAAGAGGTTAAAGCTACACAAGGGCATAAATGTCTATTTACAATTGTATTTATGTGTGTGAATCAAATTAATATATGTACATATCAATTCCCTATATTCAGGGGTAAATCAAAAAATAAACCCAAAATTTGATTTTACCTAACAAAATATTAAAATTGACTTGATTAAGAAAAATTAGAGGCTACTACTCGAGTTCCAGAGCTCTAGAATCATACTTCTCATAAAAAGCCAGTGCATATTAGACCATCTCCAATTCATTAAAATATCAATTTATTTTCAACACTTTCCCTTTAATGCAAAAAACATATTCTCGGCCTAATTTTAACTCATTATTTCTCACGCAACACACAATTTAAATAGGTCATACTCCAAAGTCTTCCATTTCCATAAAATAACCCGACCTCCTGTGGCTCTTCCACGGTCCAGGTATACCAAAAATAAATAAGAGTGTTAAAGACATCCATGTGATATTTCATCGTTTACGCAAGGCCGTCTTTGAGGGTATATAAGGTAAGCAGGGCCTCAAAAATTTGAAGGGCTCTAAATTTTGTCTCGTTAACAATTATATGCATGTGTATGTATATTTTCTGAAAGAAAAATATATTTAGATGAGAAAATATCTTATATGAGACATATGATGAACGTTTAAATTACTAATTTGCATTATATCTTATAAACGGTGACACTTTATATATAATATTTCTTCTCAAAAGGCTTCAATATAAAATTTTAAAAACGGCCATATATTTACTTAACTTACTGACACTGTTTAGTCTTGCATACTCCTCTTTCACTGGCTTCTAGTAGTTTTTTTCTTCTTATTAAACTCTATACAAAATGTTGAGTGACTATCATCTCACAAAATGAACATTAATCCTCATAATATTGATTTCCCTCATTTTTTAATCTTCACATTCTACTCACAGTGGTGTTGGTGGATCTGTTAGTTGGTGTGTTAGTGCTTGAGTTAGTTGGTATTATAATCTTTTCTGGGTAACTAACTTCTTGGTGGATGACTCATCTCTTTTCTTACACCTGTAATTTAATACTCCTGATTTTGTATATGTGTAAGTTATTAGGCTTTTGTTAGCTTTAATGGATGACACCTGTTAATGATTGTGGTATATTTGTGGGTTATTATTAAGTTTGATCATCATCTTCTTCATACATCTTCTTCCGTAAGGTATGATCCGATTTTATTATTATTATTTTTTTTAATTTGGGTTTTCTGTTTGATGATTGTTGATATCTTAATATTGGATGCGTTGTTTTGAATGTAGTGTTTCGTGGGATTGATGACAACTATTCAGGTAATTTTATCTTTTAGGTTTCCCTCTTTTTGGTTACAACTTTTGTTCCCTATTTAGTTATACATTACTCATTGTGTTTTTTGTTGTTCATCATTGTTGCACAAACTGCTTATGATTGTTTTTTGGACACTATTTAGGATACCTTAATAGTTGAAGACAATTGTTGCCTAAAGATAAACCATGAAAGGATCAAACAAAGTTTTAGATTTGAACATTCAATCAAACTGCTTATGATTGTTTTTTTGAACACTATTTAGGATACCTTAATACTTGCAGACAATTGTTGCCTAAAGATAAACCATGAAAGGATCAAACAAAGTTTTAGATTTAAACATTCAATGTTCTCTAGAAATTGTGAAAGATGGTCAAATAGATACTATTGATACTGAACCTCAAAATATAATCGGTCTAGAAAGCCCCATTAAGGTAGATAATATGAATACTAAGAGTGGTTATACAAATAAGTACCAAAAAGATAAGCAAAGAGTGGCCAAAACATGCTCTCATACTCGGAAACAATCTTTGGTTTCTGAGCTTGGTGGTCCTCAAGGAGACAAGGAAATTATTAATTTGAATATTGAATTTGGCCTACAAAGTGTGATAAATAGTGATCCAAATACTATGGTTAGTGTAAGCCAAAATGATAAAAGAAAAAGGCCTGCAATATGTTCTTATGTTGGTAACCGGCATTTGGTTGTCGATGTTGGTGGTCATGAGTATGGGTTACGTGGTTGTGCCGTCAAAGATGATAGTACTTGAGTCGGGTCGGCTTTTGTTAATGACACCCCTGGAAGCATTTTATTTTTGGACTTTGAGAATTCCGTTATTCATTCACCAACTCATGAATATGGGTTACGTGGTTGTGCCGTCAAAGATGATAGTACTTCAGTCGGGTCGGCTTTTGTTAATGACACCGCCCGGGAAGTATTTTATTTTGGACTTGAGAATTTCGTTATCCGTTCACCAACTTCAGTTGAGAATGGTCGAGGCCTTTTTATTAGAAGTGATTTGGGTCGCGAGCAAATTGTCATGGATTTTGAAAATTCAACGGTTTATATGTTATCCGATAAGGGGGTTGTAACTAGCATTCCAAGAACACCGGGTTTTATGGCTGTATTTGGTAGCCATTCTACTATTGCACCTTACATTGATTCGTCTGTTGGGTGTAAATGTCCTTTGCCAAGTCTCGGAGCTATTGCAGCCACAGGTATGTAGCTTATATAGCTGTCATAAGTATTTTTTACTTATGATTGGTTATCGTGATGTGGAGTTTCTAATACAGGCTACTGAATGTAGATATACCCTCTTCTATGACTACTGGTCATGAAAAAGAACAGGCTTGGCTTTCTGTCTCAACAGGAAAGTGCCACTGTGTGTCAACAGCAGGACGTCGCACTGATGAAGGTATGGTCATCTTTATCAGTTCTGGCTGAGTTTGTGTTGTATATGTCATCCTAGCCGATAATGATAACCTAACTGTCTTTTCTGCGTATGATTGCAGCTGATGCTTCGCTTGATTCTACAGGACCGAAAAGAAAAAAACAAAAGTTACATGCTGTCCGGGTTGAGCAGATGCGGATGCCTGGCGCTTTGTCTTCTGAAGGCAATAATAATCCTCGGAACATGACGGCATCAAATGTTCGAAACAAAGGTGAGTTTGTCTTGATGCTCTCTAATCAGCATGCTTTATACTTTGCAATATCTTACCTTCATATATTGGTTATCCTTGCTGATAATGATTACCCCAACTGTTTTTTTCGTATGGTTGCAGCTGATGTTCTGCTTGATTCTACAAGGCCGAAACGAAAAAAACAAAAAAAAATAAGCTGTCCGGGTTGAGCAGATGTTGATGCCTGGGGCTTTGTCTTCTCAAGGCAATGATGGACCTCAGAACTTGACGGCATCCAGTGTTAAAAACAAAGGTGAGTTTGTTTTGATGCTCTATATTCAGCACGCATTCCGTGACTTTATGCTTCGCAATATCTGACCTTTGTATATAGGTCTCCTAGGGAAAACTTGGCCACACAATGATTATGATGGGGGTTCCAAAGTTGAATCGAATGCTGTCTGGGCCAGCCGATATGCACAGTATTTTTAGAGAATTGGGAGCGTGGCGAGTAAAGGTATGCAAATGTTGGATATTTGTGACGCATGTTGCCGTTGTTTCTTTTTCTTTTTCTTTTTCTTTTCTTTTGTGGCCTCCAATTAACATAATTGCCTAATTGATATAGGTGAGACCTCTTATAACCTTGCTGCCTGCGCGAGAGAGCATTCAAACCCCTGTTTGTCATTTGATCATGCTTTAGCGAACCAAGGTTTGTATATTGCTACTCTTTCTACATCTGTAGAATGTTCTGTATATAATTCTCTTCATAAAAAAAGCCACAATTGTAAAGAGTCTGGTTTTAACCTTTTGTTTGTTTATGGATACAGTTGAATCTCTGAAGAGTTTTAATACAACAAAAAGAAAGAAAACTAGGGTTAACAGTTTCCGGACTAAGAAGATGAGGAAGTCGGGTGTCTCGCTTATCCATCAAAATGCTGGGCCTCAGAATTATGAAATATCAACTACCCAGAATGAAGGTAAGATTCTAAAGTTAATCTGTACCTTTTACAATGTTATTTGCCCAGTCTATTTGCATATGATGTTTGTCGTATATTGGTTGCAGGTGTATCTTCCATGTATGTTGATATAGGTGACTGTCAGTGGTCATGTAACCATTGCAGGGCCAGATTTTGGTATGGTGAAAGGCTCAAAGGATATGGAAACACTCAACGACCCAAATACAACAAGTGTTGCGGAGGAGGTAAGGTTTCGTTGCAGCATCCACGGGATCCTCCCCATTATATGAAACAACTGTTAAAAAATCATACAACTAGATGTTCGCCATGACGTCTTTTGGGGCTCATGTGGATGACTCAATTAACAAAGGAAGGGGGCCTTATGTATTCAAGATTTTAGGTCAGATATATCATTGGATAGGTGCCATGTGTCCGCCTTCAGGTGACGCTCCTCGGTTTCTGCAACTCTACATATATGACACAGAACATGAGGTGGCCAATAGGCTGAGACATTTTGGCGGGTGATATGTGAGAAATCACATATCCGTTTTATACCAAAAATGACCCTAAAAGGATGAAATAATGCAAATTATGCTTGTATATGTGTATTTTGTCTTTTGTGAACGTGTAGGTATGGATATTGCAAGAATCATAAGAAAAGAGCCAAAAACCGGACAAAAACTAACACGAGACGGAAAGAGTACACAAGAGCCGGGTGTCAAGCTTGAGTCAACAAAAGTCAACCAAAATCAACCTTGGTCAACTCATGTGAAGACAAAACCTTGAAATTACAAAAAGGGTCCTTAAATGTTAAATCATTTTCACCAAAAGTCCCAATTTATGCATTTAGAATTGGTTTACCATTTTTCTTGTAATTTACTTATCAATCATTTATTTTTCATTGTCATTTACTTTACATTGTCTTGTAACCTTTTCATTCAAATCAATAAAAACACCAAAAATATTGTTCTACTTCGTTGTGTTGTTCATTCACTCAAAGTCATATTTTCAATTCACTTAATTCTTTCTGTACTCTCTCATTAAGCCTACTTAAGCTTATTTGAGCTTTTGGTTGGAAGTTTGAAGCTACTTTTGGATTTGGAAGCAATTGGTGTTGAAATTAGTAATTTGAATCAATAAGCTTGCATAAGCTTGGGTTGAATTTGGTTTGATTGCTATTTCAGAAGCTTGGATTAGAGGGTTTTAGGTTAGAGTTTAGGTCTTCAACAAGTGCTTTGGACCACTTGTAAGTTTCACATTTACATTTTTTAAGTTTTAGCTTAATTTGATGCATTTGCTTATTACTGCTTATTCTAGTGCTTATTTCTGTTCTTATGTGCTTATTATATCTAGTTAATGCTTATTGATCATCTATTTTTGTGTTTCATAGTCTAGATCTTAGTTTTTCATATTGTGCTAAAAATTGCTTAAAAAAAACATCAATAAGTAGCATAATAATCTAGCTTGTCAATCTAGCTTTATTGTTTGTGAAAATTTATTCATTAGGTCTGTTATAAGCTAAAAAAAACATCTGGTATTTGAAGTTTGAACCTTATTTCTCAATTATAAGCTAAATATAAGTTTAAATTTTCTAAAGGGGTGTTTGGATCAAAACCAGTACTAACCTCAAGTTAGTACTGGTAGTGGTTCTTGCCACTTTGATTGATTTTGATCATTCATTTATCAGTTATAGACCATGTTTGAAGGTTTTTGTTAGGTTAGATTAGCTTTTTACAAGTTTGTGTGTTAGTTATATGAATCTGAGGTCTTAAGCTCAGATTCATTGCATTGTATGCTTTAATTTGTTCTAGCTGCCTTTATTGCTCAAATTGTTCTTGAATTGGTGTTTAAATGGTGTTGAAACAAAGTCTTTAGGTCTGCATAATTTGGTTTTGTGTTTTGGTCAATTGCATCAGCAAGCTAAGCTGTCTAAAAGCCTTTTTGATTCTAAAATTTAAAGTAGATTTAGTTAGTTTTAGCTTTTAAAATTGATTGCACATTTAGTTCATAGGCAAATCTAGATAGGTTAGGGCTTATTTTATATTTAAAAGCTTATTTAGTCAAGTGTTTTTAGGGCTGCAAATCTCAATTTGTCTTTTGAAAGTAATTTGGAAAAACTAAAAATAGAGTTTCCTGTCTGAACCAGCCTTTTCAAGTAGCATTATCTTAGCTTAAATAAGCTTCAAATTGATTTTCAAAAGCTGTTTTAGATAGTTAGCAGGACAAGATTTCAAGTGGCACAAGTCATTTTACCATAAGGATCCATTAGTTTACTTAAAAATAAGCTCAAAGAGTCCTTCTTGCCTCAGTTTTGAGCAAAAGGGCTTAAATGATTTTCTCAGCTTATTGCTTATTGATTTTGCTAAAAGGATGTTCTATTTTGCTTATTATATTTGTGTGAAAGTGTTTTAAGCTTAATTAGTTTTGTTTTGAGCTATTCAAGCTTATTTACCTTTTCAGTTAAAACAAAAGCCAAAATTCTCTTAAGTATTATCTGTGACTTTCAAGCTTAATTTCTAGCTTATTACTTAAGTTTCATAAAAAGTTTCTTTAGTGAAATTTGCTTATTTCCAGCCTTTTAATAAGTTTGTGCAAAAAGTTTTCAAAAATAAAAAAATTTGCAAAAAGGAGGGCCACAGATTCGAACCTGTGACCTCCCCCTTCCATACCTTACGTATTTAACACACACACTCTAAACCAATAACGCCCTTGGGTCTTTTCCGTTTTAAGTTGTTTTTAACTTTCTTTTATAGTCATTTTAGTCATTAGCTTATAAGTGCTTTTCTGCTTATTTTGAGCTTATTCATTAAGCGATTTTTCAAGTTAGTATTTTTCCTAGTAACTACTCAATTCAATTTACTTTCCATAAATTGTCTAGAATTTTTAGGAATAGTTTGCTATTTTTAATTAATTTTCTAGATTAAAATCATTTTTAATTCATAATAAATAAAATAAAAAGCAAAAAAAATATAATTCTTTTTCTAAAATTCATTTTTAGTTATTTAGGATTTATTAAAATTAAATTTACGTTCGTAGGGTTTTAAATTTGATGTACTTGCTTAAATGTCGCGTTTTTAATTTCCCGTTAACATTTCCGTGTTTAATTTTTAATTGCCTTTACGTGTTTTACATGTTTTATTCATTTTTATTAGTAGTTATAGAAACCCATTCAAAAATCTTTATAAATCATTCAAAACGCGCGATCACGAACTTAACCTTGATTTTCAATTCACGCTTCGCCGAGGAGAAGCGACCCGGGAGGTTTTTGAGACAACTTTGGTTAAAAGTTTGTTTCTCGAACCCGACGGAAAATAATTACTATACTATAATTGTTTATATCCTTATATACTTATATATATAGAGTGTGTTTGGACTGTATCAATTTTTGGCGCCGCTGCCGGGGAGGTGTGTACGATTATCGTGTTTCGTTCGAAGATTAGTGTTTGAAGACCCTTCCTCGTGAAGTTATCAGTTTCAAATTGTGAATATTTTCTTCTTATTATAAAACCATAAAAATCCAAAAATATTTTACTTTCTTATTATTTCTTTTTCTTATGTATTATTTTAAAAATCTATAAATATTCTTCTTTACCATCTTATCCGTTTAATTCTTTCTCTTATCCCTCTATATTGTTTAATTCTAATGACGTCATATTACCAACCTAGTTGCTACGGGTGTGGATGTCCTTTAGACGGTTCGATTTGTCGACAATGTAATTGCGAAAGGTGTAGAAATATGCGTTATGGAGGAATTTGTTTTCATTGTAAGTATGATACAAATCCGAATTCTCACAATTTTTCCGACTACCCTCCACAACCCCAGTACGAGATGAATATTTATGAGTTATGTGGAAACGAGGCTCATTATGGTTACGATTGTCCACCTCAAGTTCCGTTTGTTTACAATCAGAACCTGTGTTTCGATCAAAACTTCGATAATAATTTTCCACTAACTTCACCGATTTTTTCACAACAAAATCTTGTTTGTGAAAACTGCGGGGGTCTTCATGCGACTTTTTAGTGTCAACCGATGAACCAAAATTTTAATTATCCTAATTCTTTCGGTTTTGACCAAATTCAACCCCCGCAACAATTCGACAATCATCAGCAGGAAATTCCAAAAATCATTCCTTTTATTGAAACTAAAGAATAGATTGAAACAAAGAACGAGCTTTATAAAATGATGGAAGCTTATACGGAAAGAATGAATCAACAACGTGAGCAGGAGGCTTTACTTGCAGCTCAAAGAGAGCGAGAATTACTTGCCCAAAAGCAAGCAGCTCAAGAAAAGGAAGAACCACCACAAAACTCCGTCTTTCGTCAACTTATTGAAGAAATATGTGGCACAAAAGCAAGTGCGGAGGAAAAGCAAAAATTGGAAGATACGATGCTAGAATTACTTGAATATTGTCGTCAAAAAGAGCTTTATTGTATGCATAATGATGTTGAAGATCTAATTGAAAGTGCTCTTAATTCTAAACTTCTATCGATAAAGTCAAAATCTCAACATCTCGTTCAAGAAAAGCAGGAAATTAAGAATATCGCAGAGCCTGCAGCTAAACGTCGAACTCATATTACATCGTGTTTGCGGAATTTCAAAGTTATTCACAAGGAGAGCATTATTCCTTTGAATAATATGCCTCAAATTTCTCCGGTTAATGCAATCACACACAACTTACCAACCGAAGAACCTGAGTACTCTCTAAGCATGGGGGACGAGCATCTTGACACTATTCCGGAAACAGAATCAGACGAATTAATAAAGTCTAGTGTTGAGAACCTCGTTCCAATCCCAAGTGAGTCCAAGGACATTTCCGACGGTGAGTGTGAATTGCCTCTTTGTGATGATTCTCTAGAAACTCAATTCACAACTTTCTCTAATCCTCTCTTTGATTCAAATGATGATTTTTCCTCTAGTGATGACGAGTCATTTTCCGAGGAGGACGTTCCAATAGAAGAATTTAAAATTTATTCCAATCCTCTTTTTGATCTTGATGAACAAATCATTTCTAGTGAGGAAAGTTCGGTTTCTAATGAGGTATTAGATGAAATCAATTCAATTCCACCTGGAATGAATGATTGCTTTAATGCCGAATCCGATCTTATAGAATCTTTGCTTAATCGAGATACTTCGATTGATTCTTTTCATAAGATCGATTCTCTTCTTGATGAGTTTGCCGGTAAACTCACCCTTCTCAAACCAATTTCACCAGAAATTGATGATTCTGATTTTGATCCGGAGGGTGAAATTCGTCTTATTGAGAGATTGCTTTACGATAATTCATCTCCTCGCCCTCCGGAAGATCTTTCTATCGAGTCTTTCTCTCCATCTCATATCCCCGTTGAGGATAGTGACTCTTTTATGGAGGAGATCGACATATTTCTTGCTTCAGATGATTCAACACCACCGGGTGTTGAAAGTGACTATGACTTGGAAGGAGACATTCTTTTTCTTGAAGAATTGCTTAACGATGACCTTGTTCCCCTTTCCAAGTATAATCATTTTACCTTTGACGTTGAGCCCGATACGACCGTGAAGAACGATTTTGATGAGCTTAATGAAGACGAATGTTTTGACCCAGGGGGAGGTGAGATTGATGAAGATGACGATTACTTTCCCTTCACATTTGTCATTCAAGTTTTTCTACCATATCTCACCTACCCTGAGGATTCTTCTTTGTTTCTCTCCTGCGGGAATGAAGACACTATTTTTGACCCCGACATCTCCGCTTATAGTTTCTATTCATTAGAGCCGGTGGCATGCGAGAATCCGATGACAATTTTTCCATTCTTCTGTTTCTGCCCCAAGGACAAAGGAATCCGGGGAGAGTCAAGCTAGAGACTCGCACAAAAACAAAGCGCTTCGTGGGAGGCACCCCATGCTTATCCATCTATCTTATTTCTTATTTCTAATGTGATGTGAGGAGGCTTGTACTCTTCCGATTCTTGTTGTTTGTACTTGTGATTATTTGTAGGATTGACCCAAAATTTTTGAAGATTCTCGTGTTTGGTGT
>BQNB010010811.1:0-25533 GCA_026074375.1 Tanacetum coccineum | reverse complement strand
CGCAAAGTCTTGACTTTTTCAAGCTAGACTTGCGTTTTATAGCTCCTTGTATAAAAGATTAGCAAAATCAATCTATTTACATTTAAGGAGAACGCTAAGATATAAAGTCAGTTGGGTCAAAATTTACTTTTTGTTCTCACTAACGGAAAACCTACATTTGTGTCAACTATTTTTTTTAACTAACTATTTATATTTTAACATTTTTCTACACACAATTTGTTTATTATTATTATTATTATTTTAGATATGCATAATAAACTAGATATTAAGACTTAAAAATTTAAAATTTTGGCCAAAACGAGGTTGCAAGGGACACAGCAAGGCACAGGTAAGATCACATTTCGATAGAAATCCCCCCCCCCCACACACACACACTTAGAATGAGACATTAGCCTCAATGTTCAAAAATGTCGGGTTTTACCCCCACACTTAGGAATGAAAAAGGCAAATGCAAAAAATTCCAAGTGTGAAAGGGAAAACACAATAAATATACATGATCAGGATTGAGGATTCCAAAATAAGTAAAAGATCAAAGACCGGATGATTGGAGGATTGAAAACAAGCACGGGTCTTCATGATCTTAAGGAATCCTGCAAAAACGAAACCACATACCATAGAAAGAAGCACGCCCCCACACTTAGGCTATAAAATCACACTCACTCATTAATCAAAAAAATAGAAAGAAGAAAAGACATGGGTTGCCTCCCGAGAAGCGCTTATTTTTGTTCACCGAGTCTTGAGCCTGACTCGATCCCCCATACTTGAGCTGGTCAAGGAGGATAGAAATGGAGAAACGGGACATCCAAGTGAGGAATGTCCCCTCCAGAAATCATCATCGGGCTCTTAGAAAAATTAGAAATGATTTCGCCCCGATGAGATAAGAGAGGAGAAATGAGAATACCAGGATTGAACACTTTGTCCTCGTTTTCGGACGAAAACGGAAGCAAAAGGTCAAACACTGGACAAAGGGTGGGTTGGGTGGGTAAAAGATTAGGCATAAGAACATCGTGTTCAGAAATGTCACCCACCACTTTGTTAGTAACAACACCCGTATCGGGCTTAAAATCAAAGCAAATCTCAACATCCGGTGGTTCCGGAGGAGGACGAGAAGGTGACGGATCATTAAAATGATCAAGGTTAGATGACTCATTTTCGGGAAGGGGAAGGGAATCATTATTAAGCAATTCTTCAAGAAAACGAATATCCCCTTCCGAGTCATAATCGTCATCCTCAATGCCCGGTGGCATCGAGTCATTTGTAGCAAGAAATAAGTCGATCTCCTCCATATGAGAGTCACTATCCTCAACGAGGATAGGAGATGGAGAGAGAGACTCAAGAATCGTATCAGCAATTTCCAAATTAAGTTCTTCCGGCGGTCGTGGAGATGAATTATCATACAACAAATTCTCAACAAGACGGATTTCTTCCTCTAGATCAAAGTCGGCTTTCTCAATTCCCGGTGGAATTGGATCGATATGAGCGAGTTCACCGGAGAACTCCTCGAGAAGATAATCAAACTTAGGTGAAGAATCAATTAAAATATCACGGTTAAGCAAAGATTCGATAAGATTAGACTCGGCATTGAAATAATGCGGATCAATCTTTGGAGAAATGATTTCTTCATCATCAAAAAGAGGGTTCGAATAAATTTTGAAATTTTCCATCGGAACGTCCTCATCAGAAAGTGACTCGTCATCACTAGAGGTGAAATCGTCGTTTGAATCAAAGAGAGGATTCGAGAAAGTTGTAAAAGTTGGAGAAGTTTCATCACACTCAGGCACATCACATTCACTTTCATTATCGGAAAAATCCTCGGACTCACTTGGGATTGGGACAAGGTTCTCAACACTAGACTTTATTAATTCGTCCGATTCCTTTTCAGGAATAGTGTCAAGATGCTCGTCCCCCATTATGAGAGAGTCCTCGGGTTTTCTAGTAGGTACGACGGGAGGGGAAGATGTGATAGCAACATACAAAGAATATCGAGCAATAATATCTCTCAAAGGAATAGAATCATCCTCGTCGTTACAAATAGATTTAATCCGTTGTGAAGCAGCAATATACTTTTCTTCCATTAAAATGCGCTCCTTTTTCCGCATCTCGATGTCCAAACCACTATAATCTTGCAAGAGTTGTTTAATTTTAATCTCACAATCTCTTTCATATTCATCATCAATCTTCTCACCTCGAAATCTTTTATAACTCAAATCATTCGTGATATCATTAATTTCGTCATCAATCAACCGCTTCTCACTCATTATTTCTTCTAAACTCATATCTTTCTTTTTAAAACTCTCCTCTTTATTAATCCTCTCGATTTCAAGAAGTTGAACGGTAGAAAATTGCGAGGGTTGAATTTGGTCAAGACCGAAAGAATTAGAATAATTGAAATTTTGGTTCATCGGTTGACACTGGAAAGTCTTGTGAGGACCCCCGCAATTATCACAACAAAGAAAACTTGGTGAATTGTGTGAATAATAATTATCATTATAGTTTTGATTGTAACACGATTCCTGCTCATAGACAAGTGAGAATCGTGGTGGACAATCATAGCCATAATGAGAATTGTTTCCACATAACTCGCACAAGTATGTCTCGTACTGGGGTTGTGGAGGGTTGTCGGAAAAATTTTGATCATTATTGAAATAATTCGAATTTGAATCATAAGCGAATGAATTTTCATTTCTCGAAGCGCAAAACGAACAAAATCCACCTTTTAACGGGCCTTCACACCCACAACAAGTGACTGGCTTTCCATCGCCATAAGTGCAATTTAAACAAGTTCCATCTAGAAGATTAACACCACACCGTTGACACGTACATAGATAACAATAGAAGCCCTCACATGGTTGTCCACACCCCGTACACTCGCGTTGGTTGAATGACGTCATAAGAATTAAACAATATAGAGGATAAGAAGAAAGAATTAAACGGGTAAGAGGGTAAAGGATAATATTTTTAGATTTTGAAATAATACATAAGAAAAGAAATAAAAATAAGAAAGAATTTTTTTTTGGTATTTTTATATTTTTTATAAGAACGAAAATAAACTTTCCGAAGAAAGGATCTTCAAGGCTCGAACACGAACAATCCCGTAAAAATCACTACACCTCTCCCCGGCAGTGTCGCCATTTTGAAGTCTATTCAAATACAACCCTCAAATATATTATATATATAATTATAAAAATACATATACGTATACGTAAGCAAAGTATCATACAAATTATTCTTAGGAAAGAATAATGAGTAATCAACACGGGTATCGTTTTCCTAGGCGAGAGATGAATAGAAATCTACGTTCAAGTTGTAAATCGAGCTTGATTGTCATTCAAGTTTTTTGGTTTTGGTTTTAAACTATTTTTATACTAAAAATTAAACTAATATTAATTCTAAGATTTAAAACTACAAGATTAAACTAAAATTGATCTAAAAGATATAAATGACTAATATGCTTGCTAAGTGACGTGAAATGTTCATCAAGTGCGGGCTTAGGTTTAACGAATTAAAATCATAAGAAAACAAGTTTTAAGAAATTAAATTACAAGTAAAGTAAAATGCTTTTTAAAATAAATAACAAGTATTTAAATTGCATTAAAAGTAAATGACGGTATGTAAATTGGAAAATTCTAATGACTATTAATTTTTTTAAACCTTTTTAAAACCGCACTTAAATTCCAAATCACACAAGTCTTGAACACAAAACAATCCGTAAAAATCGCTACCCTCTCCTCGTACGCGGCGCCAAAATAACTGAATCGATCCAAATAGTCGTATTTAAAATACTATTTATATAACTTAATATCTAGATAGTAATAGTAGTATAGAAGATCACGTTTGATATGACATTACTTTAGGAAAATTTAATAGTATATTCTTTCGGGTGTCGTTTTCCACGGCGGATGAGATGAATATAAAATTCATGAGAATGTTCGTTTGGTGCTTGAATGACAATATTTTAGTTTTGGTTTTATATACTATTTTTAAACTAAAAATTAAAGTAATATTATTTCTAAGATTAAAAACTAAAAGATTAAAACTAAAATTGATCTAAATGTTTTATTATGTCAAAATATGCTTGCTATAGTGACGTGAAAGTTTCTTAAGTGAGGGGTTAGGTTTATCGAATTAAATTCCTTAGGAAAACAAGTTTCAAGAAGAAATTAAATGACAAGTAAAGTAAAATGTTTTTTTTAAAAATAAATAACAAGTATTTAAATTGCATTAAAAGTAAATGACGGTATGTAAATTAGAAAATTCTAATTACTATTAATTTTTTTTAACCTTTTTAAAACCGCACTTAAATTCCAAATCTCGAATACACCTTAGCAATCACAAGTTATTTACTTCACTTTTCATATTAATCTTATAGGCCAATACATATTTTGTATAAGACGACAAAATAAATTACACTATTGTATTAAAAAAGGATAGAAATGAAACGATTGAAGATCGCAAATGGATTTATTAACTCCCGTTC
This sequence comes from Tanacetum coccineum, assembly GCA_026074375.1. Lineage (NCBI taxonomy): Eukaryota > Viridiplantae > Streptophyta > Magnoliopsida > Asterales > Asteraceae > Tanacetum > Tanacetum coccineum. The sequence continues at coordinate 21,056 of BQNB010010811.1, read as the reverse complement.
TAATAATTCATATCAATATAAATAAGTTTATGAGCTTTTAAGCATTAAACTTAAGATATTAAGTTAGACTTATTAGACATTAAGCTTCCTCGCCTCATGAGTTGAGCCGGGGAAATTCTAAATTTATTAAAAACAACACTATTGTTAACCAAAACATATAATATCACAAGCAAAATTCAGTTTCTGTTATCAATAATTTAAAGATAAATAATGCAAACTTGAGTTTTGTAAAACGAGTGGGCCAAGCCCAAATGGGTGAAACAAAAAAAATAAAATAAACTAACTACTAACTAGTAGTTGATTTCTTTCTTTTTGAACAAATGACGAAACAAAAACTAAAAACGTATATGATTTCGTAGAAGAAAAGCTCAAGTAAGGACTAAGTAAGCTATAAAAGTTTAAGATCTAAAATAAGCCATAATAAACTAGTTCTAATAAGCTATCACTAACCTAGGTGCTCTCGAAATCAAAAAGTGACAAGGCTTATTTAGAAATAAGCCGAGTGTAGAAACTCTTTACACATATTGTGATATTCGAATTGAGCCGAAAACAATAATAAGCAAATCAAAACCAAAAACAACTTAAAACCAAGATTAAGCTATTCGAACCAAAAGATGACAAGGGCTTAATGAATAAGCCGAGTACATGGACTCATCACACCCTTTTTAAGGTAGGAATAAGCTCAGAAAATAAATATGCACTTGAAGTTTTTGAAAAGAAAAGAAGATTTTTTAAGCAAAAATTATAATAAGCTAAAAGGAGTGCAAATAAGCTAAAAAGAAAAGTAAAACCAACCTCAAACCATCTTTCATTAATAAGCTTAACAAAGCCTTATCACAATAAGCTTATGAAAAAGCTTTTTACAAAACTAAATAAGCAAAAAGATTTTTAGAAATAAAAAAACTATACTACAACTACTACTAAAAAAACTAACTCTCGTATGGAAGGGTGGCGTGTTGATTTTTATAGCCAAGGAAGGGTGATTTTTGTAAATTCGTCCTCATCATTGGAAACTTAATTGGCCAATCATTGGGCACAAATGATTGTCACACGGATCAAGGATGGAAAGAGCCAGCCGATGACTAACGCGTGTCTCATTTATTTGCTTAAACCAAACGCACTTATTCTTGTCTGTTAGATCATTTTTATGAGATGCAATTTGAACTTTGAGAGTTATACAAAGTCCTTCCACGTGGCGTTCTTCCATTCGTCCCTTCCATTAGTAATGCGCTGTCACGTGATAGCTTATAATTTATTTCCTATGCACGTGACTTGCTCCTCTATCCATCTATTCGTTTTTGTTTTATACAAACCAAAGTTAGGCCTTTTTATTTTTTTCCTTTTTATATTTCATTCTTGCAACTGAATTGAGAAATGAGACAAGTCAAAAAGCTTCGCCACGTGTCATAATGTGATTAGCCAAGAGAAATAGAAGTGGAGTGGCATGTGACATAAGTTGATTTAATTCTTGAGCATGTGACAGTGATGCAAGATGACGTCACCCCTTCAAATATAAATCTTTTGTATTTCTTTTCTTGGACTTATGTTGGGCTTGGAAATAACATGGGCTGTCCCGCTCCATTAAGTGGGTTACGGGCTGGCCCAATAAGATCCGAAGGCACCATTGGACTTGTATTCTCGTGCTCTTTCTACTGTATGCTTGGGAACCTCTCACGACTTTGTCTTGATTTTGAATATTAAGCACTCTTGATCGCGATGAACCCGTAAAAAAACGTTTTTGCTCCGTTTTACCCGCAAGACATAAAAATACCAATCAAACATATTTGCAAGATAATTATCCATATTTTAGCATTTTTAGTCCGATTAATAGTGTTTTACAGGGTACAAAAGATGTGTGTTTTAGCAAACATCAGGGACCGAAGGAGCGGTCGGGTTGGTAAGATGGTTCGAGAAGATGGAATCAGTGTTCCACATCAGCAACTATCCACCCCAGTACCAAGTGAAATATGCTTCATGCACCTTAAAAAATGATGCTTTGACTTGGTGGAATGCTCACAAAAGGACAATTGGAATTGAGGCTGCTTATGCTTTGACTTGGACTGAACTCATGAAGTTGATGAATGAGGTTTATTGTCCTAGAAACGAGATCCAGAAGATGGAGAGTAAGTTGTGGAATCTAACTATGAAGGGTAATGATTTGGCTGCTTATACCGAAAGATTTCAAGAACAGATTTTGTTGTGTCCTAAGATGGTGACCGAGTTGAGAGGTATATCTAGGGTCTCCCAGATAACATTCAAGGAAATGTAACCTCATCTGCACCGACAAGACTTCAAGATGCTGTTAGGATGGCTAACAACTTAATAGATCAGAAATTCGTACCAATGCTGCAAGACAAGTTGATAACAAAAGGAAGTGGGAAAGACAATTAAGAGAAAACTGTACACCACAACAACCATTCAGGAGGCCCGATGTAGCAAGAGCTTACACAGCCGAAAATAATGAAAGGAGTGGGTATGCTGGAAGCTATCCCTATTACAACAAGTGTAGGTTGCACCATGCTGGACCTTATACTGTGAAGTGCACTAATTGCAAGAAGACTGGTCACATGACAAGGGATTACAAAAATCAAGCTGCTACTACCAACCAAAAGGCTCCGGTGTACAATCAAAGGACTCCAGTGAACAATCAGAGAGCTCTAATGGCCAGCCAAAGGGCGAGTGTCACCTATTTTGAGTGTGGAAGACAAGGCCATTATCACCATGATTTCCCAAAATTAAAGGCTCGGAACCGTGGTAACCAAGCCATAAATGTTGAAGCTCGAGGGAGAGTGTTTACCTTAGGTGGAGGAGAGAACAACAAAGACTCCAATGTTGTCACGGGTACGTTCCTTATCAATAACCGTTATGCTTCTATGTTATTTGATTCGGGTACCGATAAAAGTTCTGTGTCGACTACCTTTAGTTCCTTAATGGACGTTGTCCCGACTACACTAGACGTAAGTTATGCTATTGAATTGGCCGATGGAAGAGTCATAGAGTCTGATATTATCCTTAGAGGGTGTACGTTAAACTTGCTAAACCATCCCTTCAATATAGACTTAATGCCAGTAGAGGTTGGTAGTCTGTCTTGTCATCATTGGATGGAATCAATTTTTTTCGATTAGTTACACGCGTTTGATTTGTGTGATGTGAAAAAAGGTTTTGTTCGTATTCCATATGAGAATGAAGTGTTGACGATTCATGGAGATGGAAGCAACGGTGCGAGTAATTCGAGATTAAGCATCATCTCGTGCACCTAAGACCATAAAGTATAACAAAAAGGATGGGACACGTCTTTCAGTTAGGTTTACGGAGAAGAAGACCGAAGACAAGTCGGATGAGAAGCGACTTGAAGACGTGCCAATCATACAGGATTTTTCAGAGGTTTTTCTTGAAAACTTGCCAAGACTTCCACCAACCCGACAAGTTGAATTTCAAATCGACTTAGTCCCTAGTGCTGCACCTGCTAGCCGTTCCCCATATGATTAGGCTTGTATGGAGATGCATTTAAATTGTTTTCTTAAACTATAAAGAAACTTCTCTAACAAGGGATTCATACGACCTGTTCTTCGCCCTGGGGAGGCTTCGGTCTGTTTGTCAAAAGAAGGGACGGATCTTTTAGGATGTGTATAGTACTACTGTGAATAAACATGTTACGTTGCAAGAACAATTATCCACTCCTGAGGATCGACGACTTGTTTGATCAGCTGCAAGGATCGAATGTTTACTCAAAGATCGACCTGAGGTCTGGTTATCACCAACTCAGAGTCTGAGAGGAAGACATTCTGAAAATGGCATTTAGGACTCGTTATAGTCACTACGAGTTCTAAGTAATACCTTTTAGACTGACCAACGCACCCACAATATTCATGGAACTGATGAATCAAGTGTGTAAGTCGTATTTGACAGTTGTAATGTGGTCATCGATTGACAGTCTGATTACTCCATGAGCAAGGGAGGGAATAAAAGAGCACCTTAAGTTAATACTAGTATTTACTTAAGAGGGAGAAATTATATGCTAAATTCTCAAAGTGCGAATTTTGGCTTCCAAATGTATAGTTTCTCGGTCACGTGATTAATAGTGAAGGCATTCACGTTGATCCTGCGAAGATTGAGTCAACCAAGGATTGGGCATCACCTAAGACACCAACGGAGATTCGTCAATTCTTAGGTCTTGCAGGCTATTACCGATGATTTATCGAGGGTTTCTCAAAGATCGCTAAGCCGATGACTAAGTTGACTCGAAAGGACCGTGATTTTAAATGGGGAGGAAAGAAGAAGTGCTTTCTAATAATGAAACAAAAATGTTTTTTTCTAACCTTTTCTGTTTTTAAAGTGCGCCAATCTTGGCTTTCCCGAAGGAAGTGAGAATACGTGGTTTATTGTTGATGCTTCTCTATAAAGGGTTGGGCTTATTTTGATAAGGCAGAGAGAGAGAAAGTGATAGCTTACGCATCCCGCCAACTCAAAGTTCATGAGAAGAACTACACTACTCACGATTTGGAGCTTGGAGCTGTGGTGTTCGCTTTAAAGATCTGAAGGCACTACCTGTATGGTACCAAGTGTGTCGTATTCACTGTGTGACAACCGTGATCAAACCATGTTAGTTTAACCATCAGTTTTAGCCTAACTAGGTGTTATGTGATTTGAGTTGTGTGCAAGTTTATTTTGTGGCATTTGAAATTATGTGGTATGGTTTATGAGATGCAATTTATGTGTGAGATGTTTCAAATAAGGTATTTGGTCATTTCATTTCATTAGAAATGATGATCATGGGATCGAAGTTCGTTAGTCGTTATGATATTTATAACGTTTCGGTTCAAGGTTATTTAGTGAATTATGATTCAATAATTTATTTATATAGTGAGTGATAATAATATTTAAAGAAATAATAAGTGAAGTAAATATGTTATAGTTAGTGTTAATAAGTATTTTATTTAAAGGCCACAAATTAGTAAATACAAGTGTAATTATACTTTAAATAAAATACAGGTTTTTGAATATATACATAATATAATTTTTTTTGAAATATATAAAGGTGTGTATATATATATATATATAAAAACAAAATTAAAAAAAATAATATAAAAGGGTGTTTGGATCGGCTTGTAAAGAAAAGAAAGAGGGAAAAGGAGTCTAATTTTTATGGAGACTAAATTGTATTTTTATAAAACCAAATCAGTAATTTTTTTTTCTTTCTCCTCTCTTCTCTGTGTCGAACAAGAGATCAAACCCCTAGGCTCCATTTTTATTTTTTTAAAGCTTCAAGAATCAAGGTTATATCTTTTGTTTAAATCCTAAATTGGTTTAATTTTTATACTCCTAATCACACAATTGTTTTAATATTTGTTTTAATTATTTTAAAACCCCCCCCCCCCCCTCCCCCCCCCCCCCCCCCCCCCCCACCACCAACCCCTCGCACCCCCCCCCCCGAATTGATGGATTATGGTTTTTAACCATTCTGTATTAACATTGTAACGATCGTCGTTATTGTTTAGGGGTTGTAATTAGCTTCATGGATGAGGTTTCTGTTAATAAATTAATGCTTAAAAACGTTATTTATATTTTTTGACCTCTCAACGTTTTGATAATAACAAAATGTAAAAACGTTTACAATAAAAATAAACGTTTACAAATTATTAAATGTAAAATTTCATTTCTAAGATTAGTGATCACTTAAGGTATGGACAAACAAAATAATTAAGCATGATTAGTGATCAAGAAATTTTTTTCTCTTAATCCTCACTTTTAATTCTACAAAAGTATTTTCTCAAAAATACATTTACAAAATATTTTCTAATTAAAATAAAAAGGTTTATTAAAAACTTAAAATTTGAAATTCAAAATTTCCCCCCCAAAACGGAAGTTCTAACACCGATTACACCTTCCTCCAAAAAAGATCAAAAAAAGGGAGCCGGATGAGGGTGAGTTAGGCGGCGGCCCCCTTATATTATAAGGGACACCACCGGGGACCCGCACCCAAGAGAGCATTAGGATTCCCTGCTTTAAAACTGCTACATTCCAACAGAAAATATTTCTCCTCTTTTGCAAGATTTTTTTTTGAATTTTCTGTTTCTGTTAAAACTTCTTCTCTTACTAAAATAACTCTTTGATCATTAACATACTTAGATCTTGTTTCAAGTGATCTATCTCTTTTCTCATATTCTTCCTCTCATTCAAGTGCCAAGAGAAGACACTCGTATTCACAAGAAAACATAGTGTTAAATAGTGATCTCTCATCTCTTCTTCTAAGTTCCAAATCTCTATTGTATTTATCTTGTGTATTTGTGTGATTCGGATATTGTGTAGATCCGATAGTGTAGATCTTGTGAGTGTGTGGTATAATCTTGTGACAGTTGGTAGATTGGGTCTATCTAACGTTTAGGATCTCGACATTTTAGCTTAGTGTCGGAAATTACAGTAAGCAAACGTGTAAACGGTTCTTCTACTCGCCACTGAAAGGGGAGATTGTTAACATAGTGAAATCTCGAGTATGAGATACTCAGGGGTGGAGTAGGGCGAAGAGGTGCTTCGTAGCCGACCACTATAAAATCTCGATGTATTGGTCTTGTTTGTTTCTTTTCCTTATCTTCCTTACATTATTATTTTTTGTTATTAGGTTTCCATTTAGATAGTTATTGCCTTATTATTATTGTGATTTGTACTTGAACATATAACTAGGACTATACATTTTTGAAAGTAAACTTTTAAAACCGTTAAAACATAACGTTCTTGTAAAAAACTATTCTAAACCTCCCTTCTAGTATCCACAATGGTTATATGAGCAAGGTCACCTAAAGATTTTTAAATATATTGTATTTTAAAGATTTGATCGATTATGGGATTCGAACAAATATCTAGAAGGGCCAATATCTATGCAAAGACCAACCTCTTTTTGAAAAGACAGTTTTATTTATTGGAAAAATAGATTCGAGACCATATGTTAAATCAAAAGATCTAGATCTTTGGCTTGTTATTACCAATGGTGATTTTAAACCTATTGTACAAAATCCGGAAACAAATTAGATGAGGTTATCCTTTTGAAAAAACAAAAAACACGATGATCTCAAAAAGAGGACTTGCGAAAAATAATGAACAAAAATGGTTATTTACAATACTTTGCCAAGAAAAAGAATATGAAAAGAATTTTTCAGTGTAACACGGCAAAAGGAATTTGTAAAAATATGTTTAAATTACCATTATCATGGTAATGCCAAGTCAAAGATAATAAGATTCGACCTTTTGGTTCAACAATATTGAACATTCGTCATTTTTCCCGAAGGGATCTATAGATAGTTGCTTTTGCAGATTTAATACTATTTTTAATAGCTTAAAGCTCTTGATGAAGGTGTTATTCTTAGTTAAAGAACTACGTAAAGGAATTTTCTCTGCTCTACATCCTAAATGGAGAGCAAAGGTCACGGCGATTGAAGAGTCGAAAGACTTAACATCACTATCTCTTGATGAGCTCATTGGAAACCTCAAAGTCCATGAGATGATCATCAAGAAAGATTCCGAAATAGTCAAAGCAAAAGTTGAAAGGAAATCTCTTGCTTTAAAGGCTAAGAAAGAATCTAGTGATGAAGAGTGTTCGACTTCCGGTAGTGAAGACGAAGAGTACGCCATGGCGGTAAGAGACTTCAAGAAGTTCTTTAAGAGAAGAGGTAGATTCGTAAGACAACCTCGGAACGACAAAAAGACCTTTCAAAGAAGCCGAGACGACAAAAACGGCAAAAGTGAAAGGAAGTGCTTTAGATGCGGAGATCCAAATCATCTTATTGGAGAATGTCCAAAGCCACCGAGAGACAAGAACCAAAGAGCATTTGTTGGAGGTTCTTGGAGCGATAGCGGTGAAGAAGATGATGAAAAGATCCAAGACGAGACATGTCTTGTAGCTCAAGCACCAAATGAGGTATGTTCCGAATCTTCTTACTTTAGTGATGAAAACTCATCAATTGATGATTTAGCTTTAGACAATGAATATGATAAATTATGCAAAATGAGTTTAAAGATAATCACTAAGAACAAAAGGTTAAAAGCTATTAGAAATAGTCTAGAAAATGAGCTTAGAGAATTAAAAGATAAATTATCCATACTCGAGAAAAACAAGGGAGTTGATCTCGATTGTGCAAAGTGTCATACACTTAAAATTGAAAATGAAAAGCTCAAAGAAGAATCTACTAGATTAAACAAATTTGAAAAAAGTACACATTGCTTGAATGAAATGTTAAGTAATCAAAAACTCTCCGGTGATAAATTAGGTTTGGGGTTTAATTCATTTGAAGCATCATCTAGTGGAACTAAGGAAATAAAATTTGTAAAAGCTCAGAAAAAGACGTCTTCTGATGGAGGTCCCATAATTATGGGCGGCCCCCAAAATAAATATGGGACCGCCACCAGCAACGCCTGGTTCTGAGAAAAGTGTGTCTTTTCAAAAATCTATTTTGGGTCCTAGACCAAAACACATAATTGTAAACAAAGTCAAAATTCCTGTGGCTAGTGACAATGAAGTCAAACAATTTTATAAACCATTGACAAAGCCCGGAGTTGGATTTTCAAAAACCAATTTTAGATCAAAAACTCCACCTCCTAGAAGAGTCAATAATAATTATTCTCGTCCTAAAACACCGCAACCAAAAAGACATGTTGGTCGACAAAACCAACCTCATGGCTTTCACGTAAGTTGGAACAACTTTCCACGTCAAAGTTACATGCCATGGGAAATGTTTCTTCCATTCTCACATCCCAACCAATTGCATCAAATGCAAGGGATGTTTGGCACTAACAACTTTGGACCCATGAGATATTGGGGACCAAATGTTTGAGTTATTGTCTTATATAAATAGATATGCCTTGGAGTCGACTTGGAGCCCGACGAATGGATCAAGGATAGCGGATGTTCTAAACATATGACGGGTAACCGAAAGCTCTTCTCCACTTACAAGGCATACAATGGAGGTAATGTCATTTTTGGTAGTAATCTTCGCGGTAACATCATTGGCAAAGGTACGATTTCTAATGACTCTCTCAAAATAGATAATGTAGAACATGTTGATAACTTAGGATTTAACTTGCTAAGTATAGGACAAATATGTGATAATAAGTGTAGAGTAACTTTCTCTGAACATGATAGTGAAATCACTAAGGACGGTAGAGTCATAGGTAGAGGAATTAGGAAGAAAGGCTTATATGTGATGAAATTAGGAAATAAGCCAAAGGATCAAATTTGTCTAGCAACGATTGATGAAAATTCCACATTGTGGCATAGGAGATTAGGTCACGCAAACATGCGTCTCATTCAATCGTTGGCTTCTAAGGAATTAGTTAGAAATCTACCCAAACTTAAGTTTGACCAACATTTTTGTAATGCTTGCAAAATGGGAAAACAAGCTCACGCTAGTCACAAAGCTAAGAATATAGTCTCAACGACTAGATGCTTAGAACTTCTCCATATGGATCTCTTCGGTCCATCCGCCGTACGGAGTTACAGAGGAAACCGTTACACCCTAGTCATAGTAGATGATTACTCTAGGTATACTTGGACTAGATTCCTTAAGGATAAAACCGAAGCTTTCGATCAATTCAAAATACTTAGTAGGAAAATTCAAAACCAATTAGGTTGTTCAATAGTGTCAATAAGAACCGACCACGGTAGAGAATTTGATAATGAGGTGCAATTTGGAGAGTTTTGTAATGCCAATGGTATTACACATAACTTCTCGGCTCTACGCACTCCTCAATCAAATGGCGTGGTTGAAAGGAAAAATAGGACACTTCAAGAAATAAGTAGAACTATGTTGAATGAGCAATCGTTACCACAAAAGTTTTGGTGTAACGCCGTAGATACTTCAGCATACATTCTCAACCGAATTCTTATTAGAGCCGTTCTAGGAAAAACACCTTACGAACTTTTAAGAGGTAGGAAACCTATGCTAGATTATTTTAGAGTGTTTAGAAGCAAGTGCTTCATTTTGAACACCAAAGACTACCTTACCAAGTTTGACCCAAAGTCATACGAATGTGTCTTTTTAGGATATTCTCAAAATAGTAAAGCCTACATCATCCTAAACAAACACACAAGGAAAGTTGAAGAATCACTTAACGTGACATTCGATGAAACTCCTTCACCCTCTAAGACATCACCCTTTGTGGATGATGACTTAGATGAAGAAGAAGCAATTAAGGTCACCAAAAATAAAAACCTAGAAAACGACATTGTGGATGAAACTTTAGAAATTGATGAAATAGTCAACATTAAGGAATCTAGGAACCATCCATTAGAGAATGTCATAGGAAATCTTAACCAAAGAACCCTTAGGTCTCAAGCCCAAAACCAAAGTAACTTTTTTTGTTTTATATCAACTATAGAACCTAAGAATGTGAATGAAGCTTTAGGAGATAAAAGTTAGATAGTTGCCATGCAAGAAGAATTAAACCAATTCATTGTTAACGACGTTTAGGAGTTAGTTCAACAACCTAAGAATATGACAATTATAGGAACTAAGTGGGTGTTTAAAAATAAGTTAGACGAGAACGGTGTTGTTTCTTGAAATAAGGCTAGGTTAGTTGCTCAAGGCAACCAACAAGAGGGCATCGATTATGATGAAACTTACGCCCCGGTTGCTAGACTTGAGTCCATTAGAATATTATTAGCTTATGCTTGTGCCTTAGATTTTAAACTATTCCAAATGGATGTAAAAAGTGCATTCCTGAACGGTTTTATCAATGAGGAGGTATACGTGGCACAACCTTCGGGATTCATTGATTTTGAAAAACCGGATCATGTTTATAAATTAAAGAAAGCTTTATATGGTCTTAAACAAGCACCCAAAGCTTGGTATGATAGATTAAAAGCTTTCCTTATTAAACATGAATATAAAATAGGAATGGTAGATAACACTCTTTTTACTAAGAAGAAAGGTTCTAATCTTATCATTGTTCAAATATATGTCGATGATATTATATTCGGTTCGACTTGTCAAGACATGTGTGATGAATTTGCCAAAATCATGCATGATGAGTTGAGATGAGCATGATGGGTGAACTTAACTTCTTCCTTGGATTACAAATTAAACAAATGGAAGATGGTATATTCTTTAATCTGATAGGTTTTGAATATAGGATCAATAAGCAATATAGTGATAATCTAGAGAGAGAAAGTAGAGAGAGAAAGAGGGAGGAGGAGGATTAGAGAAAAGATTAGAATGAGATTAAGAAACACCTAGAGACACACACAAGACACACCTCACAAATGAGGTGGTGGAGGGGTATTTATACCCATTTACAATAATGAGCATAAAGCCCTTGACTTTTAGACTTTTTCTATTTAGCCAAGTCTTGTGACTTTATTTTAGTCACAAGCCCTTTTACTTACCCTATTACACAATATTAATTCACTATTTATTATAAGACATTTATCTCAATAAGATCGTCACTTTTATCAATCCTAACAATCTTCCCCCAAGGGACGATCATTGAGATCTCTCTTTGATTGCATTAATGATCATCATTTCCTTATTCGTAACAATCTCCCCCTAAAGGATGATCATCTCTCTTGTGACTTTGATCTTTGAACTTTCATTGAGATCTCTCTTGTGACTTTGATCTTTGAACTTTAACACTTGTATGTCTTGAGTCAGTTTGTGTAATAGTGGTCTAGAGATCCAATCATGCTCTGAGTGGAATCTTGACCTTGATCTTTTTATTTTTTTGGATTTTTTGGATTTATGACAAAAATTTAACTTTCGAGGACGAAAGGATCTTCAAACCAAATCACAAACTCGAAACAAGAGAATCGCTTACACAAGTCCCCGGCAACGGCGCCAAAAACTGATTCGAGCAGTTTATACACACGTATAAAATAATATACTTATAGAGAAATTAAGGAAATCCCCAAGTATCCCTTGGACAATTCCACTCACAAAGATATATATATAGAATACGTATATTAAACCGGGCAAGTATGATCACCCGGGTCGTTTCCCCAATGACTCGTGCAATGGAAACCTCGTTTAAGTTTAGATCCTGATTTGAATAAGAGAAGAGATATTTTTGATTTAATTATACTACTAAAATTAAAGGCACAATTAAACAACTAATTAACAAATTAAACTAATTACGAAAGTAAATAAAATGCGACATTTAAGAAAACAAATGCAATTTAAAACTTAAAAATGTAACTAGATTCCTAAACCTAAATTAATACTAAAGAAAATTTTAGGAAAAAGAAAAATATTTTTTTTAAAGGCTTTTTGGATTTTTTATGAATTTAAAACTATTTAATGAAAATTAATTTTTAAAAATATAAAACTTAAACTAAAAATTCTATAAAAATACTTTTTATAAGCAGAAAAAGTGCAGAAATTTGATTTTATAAAAAGCCCTAATTTTATACTATTTATAAAAAACTAATTTAACTAATTAAAATAAAAACCTAATTTTATTATTTAAAAAAAACTATTTTTTATAAATCTTAACTAAATAACCAAAACACATGGGTTGAAAATGACAAAAAGTAAAGACAAGGGTAGGCGGGCAAACATTTAAAGTTTTATCAAATACACAAAGTTTTGAATGATGGCAGAAACAGTCCCTGGACTAGGGACTTAACTAAACTAACAATCAAACTGACTAAGGACAAACGATGTAATAAACTAAGGACTAACGGTGTAATTAACTAGGGACTATTATTAAACTAACAAGGACTAACTGAGTAAATTATAAACTAACAGAAACTATTAAAACAAGCAAATCAGGCCCCTGCAGCACCTAACTACCATCAACTAGCATCCATATTTGATTTAAAAAGCTTTTTCACTGACTTTTTAAGATAACTTTTATAAAAACTTAACTACTAACTTATTTTAAATAAGCTGAATACGCTTATCAGCTGATAAGCTTCTAAAGCTTAATATTCCACCTCTTAAACTACGTAAGCAAGGCAAACTAAAAGCACTTAATAGATTTTACTACTTAATATTATGCTTAATCAACATAAGCAATTTCAACAGCTTGTTTACTCTCTTATGAGACAATTACCACACAGCTTATGAAGATGAACAGAATAAAAGCAAATGCAAAACAATTAAGGTATACCTCAGCATGAACAGGAAAGAATACCAGCTTATTGTGAGCTTGTGGCTTATTCACATAAGCTCAATTCGAACCAACAATGACCTAAACTAGTCCTAATGCTATCCAATAGCTCTAAACCCTCTCGATACCATAGCAGCCATCCAATTCCAAGATGGTATCAAGCCTTCGTCATTAAACACAATAACAAATACAAATACTTGTTGACAGAATTTAAATGAGAACTGAATTAATATGAAATAACACTTTTAATTAAAACTGAAATAAGGGTTCTTACAACTTGAAACGAAATAACATAAAATTGAAATTACAATAAATGAGAACTACTAAACACTGAATCAAAATTAAATTTATTACAAAAATAAACTGAAAAATTAACACTAAAAAATTATTACTAACTAATTACTCTTTTGTGCTGGAATGAGCCGGGTATATATACCCGAGCCATGAGCTTCTAGGTCCTTCTTCTCACCTTGATCTCAGCCCTTTAATCCTCTTCTCTCTTTGATCTTGTAATATAAACCGTACGATTAGATTATGGATTGGGCGTGTGACTAATCGCGTCACATCACCCAATCAAATCCTCTCAAAATGCCACCTGGATTGGGGTTGAGGTAATATTGATAGTGACAGGTTGGATAGGGTGGTGATAGTGACATTAACCCTAAGGTTAATTAGGGTTAGGGTGATGGGTTAACTAATTAGGGTTTAGGTGTTCATGAGTTGTTCTTGTGTGTGTGAGTGAGAGTGAATCGCTTTTGGGGGTAAAAAGATGCACAGTAACTGTTAAAGGGGTATTAGTGTAACCGGGTAGGTCGGGTTAGGGTTGGGTTAGGAATTGGGTAATCGGGTTGGGTACTTTGCTGTGATTGGTTGAGAGAAGACCCACGGGTAGTTTGACCCATCATTTGACCCGCGCTTTTTTTAATCTATGAGGAAATTGCAACTTTGGCCCTTGTGTTTGGGCAAGCACTATTAGGCTTAATAAACTTCTTTCACTAATTGCAAAATTACCCCTTGAGCTTATAAATCAATGGAGTTGGGTTTTGTCTGAATGTGGAAACTGCAGTTTGACTTTGTAGAAGGCTGAGGCATGATTTTTCTGGCTTCGGCTTTGAGTTCTTTAGCTTCTTGATCACTCATCCGTTCTCGTGTTCGTTTTTGACTGATTTCTTGTGATATTTGACATATCCATACCTGCACACATAAAACTCAGATACAAGCACATTTTTGCCATTTTTGATCCGTTTTGGGTTTATTTGGGCCTTTTTAAGCATAAATAGATATGTGTAATCTACACTTATCACCCCCACACTTGAGCGGGGTCAAGGGGGATAGAAATGGAGATACAAAACATTTAAGTAAGGAATGTCCCCTCCAAAAATCATCATCGGGCTCTTAGAAAAATTAGAAATGATTTCGCGCCTATGAGATAAGAGAATAGAAATGAGAATACCAGGATTGAACATTCTGACCTCGTTTTCGGACGAAAACGGAAGCAAAAGGTCAAACACTGGACAAAAGGTGGGTCGGGTGGGTAAAAGATTAGGTATAAGAACATTGTGTTCAGAAATGTCACCCACCACTTTGTTAGTACAAACACCAGCATCGGGCTCAACGTCAAAGCCAATCTCAACATCCGGTGGTTCCGAAGGAGGATGAGGAGATAATGGATCATTAAAATGATCAAGGTTAGATGACTCAATTTTAGGAAGGGGAGGGGAATCATTGCTAAGCAATTCTTCAAGAAAACGAATATCCCCTTCCGAGTCATAGTCGTCATCCTCAATGCCCGATGGCATCGAGTCATTTGTAGCAAGAAATAAGTCGATCTCCTCCATATGAGAGTCATTATCCTTAACGAGGATAGGAGATGGAGAAAGAGACTCAAGAATCGTATCAGCAATTTCCAAATTAAGATCTTCTGGCGGTCGTGGAGATGAATTATCATACAACAAATTCTCAACAAGACGGATTTCTTTCTTTAGATCAAAGTCGGCTTTCTCAATTCCCGGTGGAATTGGTTCGATATGAGCGAGTTCACCAGAGAACTCCTTGAGAAGATAATCAAACTTAGGTGAAGAATCAATTAAAATATCACGGTTAAGCAAAGATTCGATAAGATTAGACTCGACATTGAAATAATGCGGATCATTCTTTGGAGAAATGATTTCTTCATCATCAAAACGAGAGTTTGAATAAATTTTGAAATTTTCCATCGGAACGTCCTCATCAGAAAGTGACTCGTCATCACTAGAGGTGAAATCGTCATTTGAATCAAAGAGAGAATTCGAGAAAGTCGTAAAATCATAACAAACTGGCATATCACACTCACTTTCATTGTCGGAAGTAACCTCGGGCTCACTTAGGATTGGGACAAGGTTCTCAACACTAGACTTTATTAATCTGTCCGATTCCTTTTCAGGAATAGTGTCAAGATGCTCGTCCCCCATTATGAGAGAGTCCTTGGGTTCTCTAGTCGATAAGACGGGAGGGGAAGATGTGATAGCAACAGACGGAGAATATCGAGCAATAATATCTCTCAAAGGAATAGAATCATCCTCGTCGTTACAAATAGATTTTATACGTTGTGAAGCAGCAAGATACTTTTCTTCCATTAAAACGCGCTCCTTTTTTCGCATCTCAATGTCCAAACCACTATAATCTTGCAAGAGTTGTTTAATTTTAATCTCACAATCTCTTTCATATTCATCATCAATCTGCTCACCTCAAAATCTTTTATAACTCAAATCATTCATGATATCATTAATTTCGACATCAATCAACCGCTTCTCACTCATTATTTCTTCTATACTCATGTCTTTCTTTTTAAAACTATCTTATTTATTAATCCTCTCGATTTCAAGAAGTTGAACGGTAGAAAATTTTGGGGGTTAAATTTGGTCAAGACCGAAAGAATTAGAATAATTAAAATTTTGGTTCATCGGTTGACACTGGAAAGTCTTGTGAGGACCCCCGCAATTATCACAACAAATAAAACTTGGTGAATTATGTGAATAATAATTATCATTATAGTTTTGATTGTAACACGATTACTGCTCATAGACAAGCGAGAATTGTGGTGGACAATCATAGCCATAATGAGAATTGTTTCCACATAACTCGCACAAGTATGTCTCGTACTGGGGTTGTGGAGTGTAGTCGGAAAATTTTTGATCATTATTGAAATAATTCAAATTTGAATCATAAGCGAATGAATTTTCATTTCTAGATGCGCAAAATGAACAAAATCCACCTTTTAACGGGTCTTTACAACCACAACAAGTGACTGGCTTTCCATCGCCATAAGTGCAATTTAAACAAGTTCCATCTAGAAGATTAACACCACACTGTTGGCACGTACATAGATAACAATAGAAGCCATCACATAGTTGTCCACACCCCGCACACTCGCGTTGGTTGAATGACGTCATAAGAATTAAACAATATAGAGGATAAGAAGAAAGAATTAAACGGATAAGAGGGTAAAGGATAATATTTTTAGATTTTGAAATAATACATAAGAAAAGAAAGAAAAATAAGAAAGAAAAATATTTTTGGTATTTTTTTAATATTTATAAAAGAGAATAAAAGTAAAAATAAAAATAAGAAGAAAAATATTTTTGGATTTTTATATTTTTTTTAAAAGAACGAAAATAAACTTTCCAAAGAAAGGATCTTCAAGGCTCAAACACTAACAATCCCGTAAAAATCACTACACCTCTCCCCGGTAGCGGCGCCAAAAATTGATCACGTCCAAACACACTATATATAATATATAATATATAAGGAGGATATCAATAATAATATAGTATAGTATTTCTGTTGGGTTCTAGAAAATCGCTTTTAACCAAAGCAATTTCAAAAACCTCCCGGGTCGTTTCCTCGGTGAGAGGTGAATGGAAATCTACGTTCAAGTTGTAAATCGAGCTTGATTGTCATTCAAATTTTTGGTTTTGGTTTTAAACTATTTTTATACTAAAAATTAAACTAATATTAATTCTAAGATTTAAAACTACAAGATTATATTAAAATTAATCTAAAAGATATAAATGACAAATATGCTTGCTAAGTGACGTGAAATGTTCCTTAAGTGTGAATTAAGGTTTATTAACAAATTAATTTTCTTAGAAAAGATAATTATCTCACAATGTTGGTTTATTTTGACAAGAATCTCTTAAAAAGATATTAATTACTAGATGTCTAGTTTGACTATTTCTCCAGCTTTTGCCCTTTGAAACATTCAAACTATAAATCTAAATAATTGAAGTTTATTTATTAATTATTTTTTTTTTCAAATCCACACTTAATTCCCAAATCACTAAATCACTTAACAAGCACTAATTAAACTACTCGCTACTCATAATGATTAAACAAACAAAGCTAAACATTTTAAAAATAAGCTATACTAATCAATTGAAAAAGGATAGAAAAATTGAACCGAATTGAAGACCCGCAATTTAAACGAATACCACCCGATTTATTTAGCTAAAACAAATAATCAAATTCGGTCTAGCTAAATAAACCCTTAAGCTCCGCGCCTCATGAGATGACCGGTACCAAAAATTATAAATCAAATGCAACAAACTGTTAACAATGTAAACAGTTTAACATAATTTTTTTGCTTTTGCTATCTTTTTTAGGCCTAATAGTGATTTAAATTCAACAAACCAACTGGTCCAAGTGATTTAATTCAAATAGAGGCCCAGATCTAGATTAAACAAACATGGCCCAACACACCAAATGAAACCCAAAAACCTATAACTAACCGCAAGCCCATTCAAAAAAAAAAACTAAACGTGGCTAATTTGCTACTTCTACTACAAACCATCCAGACAAACATTTAGAACTGTTCGAAACGAATAAACTCCAAACATAGAATAACAAATATGATAAACCCACCAAGATGAATAAACATTTGACTTAACTAGACCTTATAAATCGAAAATCAAACTAACATAAAAATGTATAATTCAAAAGCTAAATTAATCGTGACAAAGAAAAACTTTTTAATGAACGAATCTAAACGAGAATAAGTAATTAAAAATCTAGCAACAATTTTCACTTCAAAACATCAACAAGAGATTTAAACGAGTTTAAACTTAATAAAAGACAAATCGAATAAGCTCTTGAGCTCACAAAAGTCTAATATAACAATTTAAGCTCACATTCGACCAAATAAGCTAATTAGAAACTTATTTTATCTGAAAATATGAGCTTTTAATAAAACAAAATCGAGATAAGCACAACTATAAGCTATTTTTGAGCTTATTAAAGCTTATTATTCCGAAAAGTACTTAAAAACTTTTGGAAACAAGAGAGATTAACTTGGAGAGCTAATAGGAGGGATAGCTTATAGGAGTCATTCTAAAGGTTTTTAAGAAGTTTTGAAAGAATAAGATGAGATAATAAACTGATGAAAATAGCTTATTTAATAAGCTCGTTCGCGAAGTTAAGAAAATAACAAAAAAGCAACTCAAATAAGCAAAACAAGATCTCCATTAAGTTCACAATACTTTTATTACAAAATCTAAATAAGCTTGCAAATGAGCTGAGAACAATTAGACAGAAATGAGAAATAAGCTAATTTTTAAAAACTGAAAAGCTAAACTAAAAACTAAAATTTCCTAGATGTTCATACTTATGGGAAGCGGGTTGTATATATAGGTGAGCAGGGGGCGTTTATGTAAATTTCACCCAATCATCACCACATAAATCAACCAATCATTGCCTCGAATTTGTGTAGCCTCGGATCAATGAATATTGCAGGACTGATCCAACCGTTGATCTAGTGATACGTGGCCATTGTGAAAGCTTCAAACAAACGCAGCAATTTTACTCGTTGGATCATAAACATTTAGAACTTGAAATGAATTAGAAAATTCCCCGCCACGTGTTGATACATTACTGGCCCTTCCATCACATAGTGGACACTCATGTGACCAGGTGATAATTAATTTCTTGGCATGTGATCCGATGTCAACCGACGTCATCCTCAATATTATTCAGATTAAAATTTAGGCCTTTGATAATTGATGGGCTTTTAATAGATTGGGCTGGCCCGGCTCATAAAATATGTTACGGGCTGGCCAAATCAAATCCGAAGGCACCGTTGGACTCATTTTCTCGCTCTCTTTCTAATGGCATGCTCGGAAAATATTCATGACTTCGTCTTGATTTTGGATATTAAGCACTCTTGATTGCGACGAAACCGTAATTACCCGTTTTTGCTCCGTTTTCAATCCTTTTACCTGCAAGACATAAAAATACCAAACAAACATATTTGCAAGATAATTATCCATATTTTAGCATGTTTAGTCTAATTAATAGTGTTTTACGGGTTATAAATGATGTGTGTTTTAGCACTTATCACTCATACTGATGCAGAACTTGTTTCTCCAATGGATGTTCACGTCCATCATGAAGTACCAAGCCGACAAACACCCAAACTACTTACAGTACCTGTCTCGGTTAACTCTAATTCTTCACCAGTATTCTCCACCGTCATCCCACAATCTTTATCGTTCTTCACTCCTCCACCATAACAATCAACATCCACACCACCACCAACAACTAAAGCTACAATTCCTCCATCTACACTTCCTGAATTCGCATCATTATTCCAATTCAACAGAGTCACAACATTGGAACAAGAAGTTGCTGAGCTCAAAAAGGATCCTCTCACACTCAAGTGATGGCTTTAGTTGATGAACATCTAGATGCAAAGCTAGGAGCAACCAGAGATGAATTCATAAACTTCCTCTCGGCATTACTCACTGCAAGGATCACTAAGCAAGTCAAGATATAACTTCCTCAAATTCTGCCACAGGAAATGTCTAACGTTGCTCCTCCAGAGATCCAACATGATTAATGAGTCACTTGAACATGTTGTTCTAGCCAAGGAGTCTTCTCAACTATAATCTTTATATGAGGCTGCTGCAATGCTTACAGAATTTGAGTTGAAGAAGATTCTAATCGACAAAATGGATTAAAGTGAATTATATCTAGCAGCTACTAAACACAGAGATTGCTATGAAGGATTAAAAAAGTCTTATGAACTCGACAACAATTTCTTCTCTACTTATGATAAAGTGTACACAGAGATTGCTATGAAGGATTAAAAAAGTCTTATGAACTCGACAACAATTTCTTCTCTACTTATGATAAAGTGTATCTGTTAAAGAGAAGCCGCAAAGATAAAGATAAAGATGAAGACCCTTTCGCTGGATCAGACCGAGGGTTGAAGAAGAGGAAGACTAGCAAGGATGCAGAACCAGCAAAAGGTCCTAAAGCTAAATAATCACAGTCTGGCTCATCCAAAGGCGACAAGTCTCAATCAAAATCTTCTAGAAAGTTTGTTCAATAAGAGGAACCAGTGTTTGAGGTTGCAGATTCAGATATGCCACAAGGTCAAGAAGGGAATATGGGTAATGATGATGAAGAACTTAAGGAAAAGGTTGCATCTAAACGTGACTGGTTCACCAAACCTATAAAACCTTAAGAACCTACTAATCCTGATTGGAATGTTAGCAAGACTCCATAACAAGGACAAAATCAAAGCTGGTTAATGACTCTTGCATCTTCTGCTGAAAAACCGACAAAGACCTTTGATGAATTGATGAGCACTCCAATAGACTTCTCTGTATTCATCATGAATGGCCTGAAAATATACAATCTTACTCAAGAAACACTGTTAGGACCAGCGTTCAGACTTCTCAAATGCACACGTTCCAATTACGCTGAGTTGGAATATGATTTTGAAGAATGTTACAAGGCTCTTTCAGAAAAACTAGATTAGGAGAATCCAGAAGGTGGTGACTATCCGTTAAATCTTACAAAACACCTACCTTTAGTTATGAGTGGAAATCGTCTAAAAGTACCAGTTGACTACAGTAGAAACTCGATAAATTAATACTCGATTATTTAATAAACTCTCTAAGATAATATTTTTTGCCGGTCCCGAC
>BQNB010010810.1:46171-83018 GCA_026074375.1 Tanacetum coccineum | reverse complement strand
GAATTCTTAACCAATCCTTGGCTAAAGGTAATTGGTTGATTATTTTCCTATATTATTATATATATACTATCAAACGAATCACTAAGTATTTGCGAATTTCTTTATTAGAGGTTTTAAATTGCAAAGAATAAGAGATGATAGTGTTGATTACGAATTAGGATGCTAAACAAGGTTTATTTGGAAAACTTAAAGGCTTATAAGAATAACTTGTGGTTTTTCTTCCCCGGAGTTCTTAAAATGATTAATTATACGTGTTCTCTTTAATTTTTACAAATTAGAGTTTTACTCTTAAAAGTCTAATCAACATATTCAGAGAAAAAGCTTTATCGATGATGAAGTCAACATCATTTGTAAATAAGAATTTTGGTTCAAGTTTATACTTTGGTTTTCTAAAATGAAAATTTTCTATTTGCAAAAATAATGTGTTGAATTAATATTAAAAAAATGTAGTTGGTGAATAAAAAGGATGCAAGTTATAAATCCTTAGTGTTAATAATTAATATACAAACTCCATCGCAATAAAGTACATGGGCATTTGTCGGTTCGCTCCCGATGTGACATCGAAAGAAAGGGTGGAGGATGTATATTTAGGGTTGGTATCATAATAAGTACACGAGCTCTTGTCGGAGGCGTGGCCGATGTGTCGTCGAAAGAAAAGTGATACCGGTTCCTAGCCTAATAATGTAAATAGTAATAATAATGTTGCAAGTTAGAAAATAAATAGTAAAAGTTTCATTCTCTAAAACCAAGGTATTCTTTTGAACCAACGTTTGCAAAAGTCTACAAGGCTTTTTCATCGGAAGTTCATGCGTCTCGATTATTATTCTCCGGATGGGGTGTCAAAAGCCTTAGCACTTACCCGATGACGGTGGGATGCTAGAGAAGAAAGTCATTCATGGGACAAGTGAACCAACGATGTAGTGAACCAACGATGTCTTAGTTAAAGGAGGTTTTTGTTTGCTTTGAGTTGTGATCTTACTAAGTGATTAACATATTAGCCCAAAAGGCCCATGTGTAAAGCTTGGTAGGATTTCAACTATCTAAATATGTGGATTTAATGGTTTAAATTAATTTGAACACACACACTTAATATATGATTTATGTCGGGAAGAGAAATTCACAAGTTGTAATTATAAGTAGTCTTAGCATCTTAGCTCGTACTTAACGGTGATCTTATTTTTAAGCTTAGCATGGGAAAAGTGAAAAATCGGGAATGACGAATTTATCTTTTTAGACACTTAATTGTGCTTTTTGTTCTATGATCCTTAAAGATACCAATGAGGTAATGAAAACAATACATTATGTCAACACAAATAAGTTGTAGTTAGGTAGTTAATTATTAAGAAAAATCATAAAAAATAAAAAAATAAAAAATCTTTGAAAATGGGAATTCGGGTGTTTTATAACTTGTGATCTCTTAGCTCTCTCAACAAAAATCTTTGCGGAATTTTCAAGGTATTTGTTTATAAGTCAGTAAATTGCGTAAGGACACGCAATCCTGTTTTAGTTTGGGAATTTTGATGAGTTGTAAATACACATATCCGTTAACACCAAAAATGACCCTAAATGACCCAAAGCAGACTAAAAATGGCAAAGATATGCTTGTTTTTTATGTTTTGTGTGTGCAGGTACGCATATATCAAAAATCACAAGAGAACTATCAAAAACGGGTAAACACGGACACGAGGAACAGAAGAGCACGAAAGAAGCCAAGGATTCAAAGCTGAAGCCAAGAAAAGTCAACCCATAAAAGATAAAAACTCAAAATGTTTCAAATCAACCCTCCAAGTTTCAAAAAGTTACCATATTGGTCCTTAAGGCTTAATGGGCCTTAAACCCCTTAAATACCCACAAACCCCCCGATCCAAAGGCCCAAGTTAAAAGCCCATTACCTTAGCCCATACCCATTTTATTAAACCACAGGGACTTAAGTTGCCATTTCTAAAAGTTGTTTTACACTATAACTTTAAATAATAAAAGAGATGGACTGAAATTGTAATTACCCAAAGTTTAAAAACGTTTTACCTCATTTCAGTTATAAAAAGGGCGCCAAGGGTGTGATACTATTCACCCGTCTTCTCCAAAAGTTACCCATGGTCAATTCATAGGGCTTTTCTTAATTGAGGGTCAAGGACGACAATTCAAGTGATCAACCACAAAATGGCAGGGTTAATTATGTCAAATCAAGCACTCTCATTGGCTCCCTAAAACCACATGGACTCAAAGAAGCACAAGAGAAGCGGGGTTTTGCACTAATTTCTCTCACAAAAGAAGCACATATGTCTCTATCACGGATTGCCAAGCTGGCAATCCGTGTGAATTCATTTGTGATCCAAGGGCTACTATTGACTCTCAAATGATTGATGGAATGATTGGTTGAGATTAGAAGGAGCATGGGTAGCAAGCAAGGTCTGGAAGCTCACCAAGAGCATAAATAAGAGCTCACACCCCACACACACAACACGTAGTGAGTAGCTTAGGAGAATTTAGCTTAAATTTAGCTTATTGCAATTTCCTTTTTAAATTCAGTTGTAATTTCTTTTTAATCATGTAATCAAGTTTATTTTAATGAAATCTAGTTTACTCTTAAATAAACTATCATAAACATTTTTGTTTTTCATTAATAAGCTCTCATTTCCTCTCAAATATTAAGCTACTGTTCTAATAAGCCCAATAACTCTTATAAGTCTATAAGCTTATAATAGAGCTTAATTCAGTCTAATATCTACTTAAACTTAAAAATAGCCTAATTACTTTAGGTTATGGGTTGTGGACTTATGGAAGGGGATTCAAAAATGGAAGGAATTACCCCCCAAAAATGGGACTTATACTAGCTTATCCATTAGAATAAGCTAGAGGCTTGTAGCAGCTCTTTTAGTCTTTGTTTTTGTTTAGGCTGAAGCATATGTAAGTTTTCTATTTTTTTTTTTAAATTCTTTGTTCCTTTTGAGTACTAGCTTAATATTTGCTCACTTGCTTATTAGTTGTTCTTATTGCTTAGTTGTTGCTATTTGTGCTTTTCATCATCTAATTGTGCTTATTATTCATCATTTTTAGCTTAGTTAATATAGAACTTTAGATTTCAATTTCTGTCTAAAAATTTCATAAAAACCAAAAATATATAGTTAGTAATTTTATATGGGTGATCTTGATCTTTAGCTTAAGTGACAGTTGAATTGTGTTTATAGGTTTGTTATAAGCATTAATGATATCTGTAACAAGGTTTAGTTAACAGTACATTCATAAGATTCTAAATCAAACTGTCAAAAAGTTAAGGTGGTGTTTGGTATAGGAATTTGACCTTTAAAAGACAAAGCTACATTGAAATTTGCTTATTGTTAGTTTAGATAGCATAATTTTTGATAAGATTTTAAATAAAATTGATAAGTTAGTTTGAGCTTATAATGATTTTGTGGCTTATTGAATCTGTCTCAGCACCAGGGGAATTTTCCATGTGATTTCACTTGTGAAAATTTGAACCAAGCCATCTAAGGCTTGGTTCTTGCTTGATTAGAATTTAGAGTCACTCAAATTAAGTGACTAAGTGCAGGATTACCTTTTAAGGTATCCTGCCTTTGAGCTTGCCCTTTTGCTATTTGCATCAGCAGTGGTAACACTAAGTTACCACTGCTGTCATTTCTAGGTTACACTTAGTTAGAAAATTTAGGTTTTAGGTTTTAAAATTTAGTACACTTATAGATTAGATATAGCTTAATAGAGTTTAGGCCTTGATTTTCAGTTTTTAGCTTAATTACTTAGTCCCATATAGCTTTTAAAATTCATTAGAAACTCAAAAGGAAAAATAAAAAAAAGACCAAAAACAGTATAACAAATGTCCTAAGCTTTATACTTTAGATTTCTATCTATAGAATTAGATTTAAGCTTATAGATAGTAGTATACAAAGTGGTTGATTAAGTGTCCAAAAGCTCAGCTTATTTCATAGCTTATTAAGCCTTTTAGTTTAACTTGATTTTGAGTTTCTAGGTTAAGTTCCTTAATTTGCTGTTTTTAATCTTAGATTTAGCTATCTTTAAGTGTTAGTTGTTAAAATAGCTTGTTAGATTCAGTTTCCTTACATCATAAGCTTTTAAGAACAACTTTTAGTTTCAAAAATGAGCTCAAATTGAACTGTGTGCAAGCTCTTTAGTAAAAATTAGCTTCTTTAGACCTCAAAATGCTACTTACTGTAACAGCAGCTTCATAAGCTGTTTTAAGCTTATTATTGATAGAAGCTTATGTGTTCTTAATTTAAAGTGCTTAGATTAAGCTTATTTACAACTTTGTGTTTTTAGTTTTGCAAAAATAAAAAAAATATATAAAAAAGGCAAAAAGGGGTGTCTGCCAACTTTGAACCCACGACCTTACTCACACAAACCATACGTCTTACCAACTTGCTTCAATAGCTCATCCATCCATAACTCCCACCTTTTAATACTTATACACATTTTAATTCCTTTCTTTCATTATAAGACGTAGCATATAAGCTCATTTACCCAACTTATTAGATAAGCTGGGTAAGTTTTCTTATTTTCCACCAATCTTTGTTATATCTTTGACTTTTCCTGAAATTTTGAGATTTTTCCATTTAGTAGATTAATTTTAATTAATTTTCTTAGGTTTTAACTTTCAAAAATACATAAAAATAGAAAAAAGCTTTATAAAAATATAAAAAAATTGTTTTTAGCATTAGATTAAATACTTTTAGGTTTATAATCAGTAAAATCATTTTTACACCTTTTAGATTTCAATTTTCATTTTTGAGCTTTTAATTTTAAGTTTAAAAATAGGACTTTAATTTTAAAAATAGTTAAAAATAGTTTTCTGAGTTTTTATGTTATTTTAGACTTTTCTAAGTTTAAAAATCTCCCCCCCCCCACCCCCCGCCCCCCCCCCCCCTCCATTTTTTCCTAAAAATTTTTAGTTTCTTATTAGCTAATTTTTATGGATTAATTAGATTAAAATAGTCTTTAATTCATAAAGAAATTCAAAAATAATCAAAAAAATGTTTTTCTTATTCTTAAAATTTTCTTTTGTCCTATTTTAGGTTTAGAAATTTAGTTTTCAATTTTAAAGTTTAATTTTGTCTTATTTGCTTAATTGTCGCGTTTTATTTGTTTCCCGTTAATTGTTTAAGTGTTTAATTGCTTTTAATTATTCATTTTAATTGTTGCTTTTATTTAGTAGTTATAGATACTCAAAAATATCCTTTATCTTATTCAAATCATAATCCGAGCTAAAACGAGGTTTCAATTTCACAAGTCGTTGGGGAAACGACCCGGGTGATCATTCTTCCCGGTTAAATATACGTATTATATATTATATATCTTTTAGAGTAAGCTTTTCTTAAGGGAGACTTTAGAAAAGTTCTTAATTGCTCTTTTGGAAATATTATTAGTAATAATAAAAAAAAAGAAAAAAGAAAAAAATATGTAGTTGGTGAATAAAAATGATGCAAGTTATAAATCCTTAGTGTTAATAATTAATATACAAACTCCATCGCAATAATGTACATGGGAATTTTCGGTTCGCTCCGATGTGACATCGAAAGAAAGGTGGAGGATGTATATTTAGGGTTTGGGTGTCTCATAATAAGTACACGAGGCTCTTGTCGGAGGCCGTGGCCGACGTGTCATCACAAAGAAAAAGTGATACCCAGTTCCTAGCCTAATAATGTTAAAAATAAATAATAATGTTGCAAGTTATTAATAGTAAAAGTTTCATTCTCTAAAACCAATGTATTTTTTTTACTAACGTTTAGGCAAAAGAATACAAGGATTTTTTCAATCGGAAAGTTCATGCTCCGTTATTTATTCCCCTCTGGATGGGGTGTCAAAAGCCTATGCACTTACCATGACGGTGGGAATCTAGAGAAAGAAAGTCATTAATGGACCAGTAAAACCAACGATGTCTAGCTAAGGAGGTTTTTGTTTGCTTTGAGTTGTGATCTTACGAAGTGATAACAATTGCCCAAAAGTCCCATGTGTAAAGCTTGGTCGGATTTTCAACTAGTCTAACTATGTGGATTTAATGGTTAAATTAATTTGAGCACACATACATAAAATTATAATGAATTTATGTCGGGATAGGAAATTCACAAGTTGTAATTATAAGTAGTCTTAGCATCTTAGTTTGTATTTAACAATGATCTTATTTTTAAGCTTAGTATGGGAAAAGTGAAAAAATCAGGAATGATGAAGTTATCTCTTAGACACTTAATTGTGCTTTTTGTTCTATGATCCTTAAAGTTATACCAATTGAGTAAGAAAACAATACATTAAGTCTACGCAAATAAGTTGTATTATAAATAATACAAGAAAATCATAACAAAGAGAAAAAGTTTTGAAAATGGGAAGTCGGGTGTTTTATAACTTGTGATCTCTTAGCTCTCTCAACAAAACTCTTTGCTACTTTTCAAAGGTTTAGTTTGGGGAAGTTTCAAGGTATTTGGTTATAAGGCATGTAATATTGCGTAAGGACACGCAATCGTTTAGTTTGGGGAATTTTGATAGGTGTAAAATACACATATCCGTTAACACCAAAAATGACCCTAAATGAGCCAAAGCAGACTAAAAATGGCAAAGATATGTTTGTTTTTTATGTTTTGTGTGTGCAGGTACAAATATATCAAAAATCACAAGAAAACTATCAAAAATGGGCAAACACGGACACGAGGAACGGAAGAGCACGAAAGAAGCCAAGGATTCAAAGCCGAAGCCAAGAAAAGTTAACTATGGTCAAGCCACAGTCAAAGAAAGTCAAACCCTAGCAAAGAAAAGTCAACCCATAAAAGATAAAAACTCAAAATGTTTCATATCAGCCCTCCAAGTTTCAAAAAGTTACCATATTGGTCCTTAAGGCTTAATGGGCCTTAAACCCCTTAAATACCCTACCCGGATCCAAAGGCCCAAGTTAAAAGCCCATTACCTTAGCCCATACCCATTTTATTAAACCATAGGGACTTAAGTTGCCATTTCTAAAAGTTGTTTTACACTACAACTTTAAATAATCAAAGAGATGGATTTAGCTAATGGATTATTGACTTATAGAAGGGGATTCAAAAATGGAAGGAATCCCATGGACCTATACTAGCTTATCCATTTGGATAAGCTAGAGCTTGTAGCTGATAATTTGAATTAAAGCTTCTGTTAAGCTGAAGCTAGTTGTAAGTTTACTTTTACTTAATTTTGTCTTTAAATTCTAGCTGAAATAGTAGTTAATTTGCTTATTAGTTGAAATCTGCTTATTTGCTTATTCTAGTAGCTATTTTGTGCTTATTTTTCTTTATTAGTGCTTATTAAGTGTATTTGATTATCTGTTTTTGCTTAAATTAGTTTAGATCTTGTTATAGCTTAGTTTGTCTAAAACTCATAAAAAGACAAAATATAGTTAGATAATTTGTAGATTTTTGATTTCAACTTTAATAGTTTTTTATTTATGCTTAATATGGTAGTTATAAGCTGTTAATAATCTGGTATTAAGGCCTTGTTAAGTGGATTTTCATTTTTAAGGAGTAGCTTAGTAGAATTTAGCTTAAATTTAGCTTATTGCAATTTCCTTTTTAAATTCAGTTGTAATTTCTTTTTAATCATGTAATCAAGTTTTATTTTAATGAAATCTAGTTTACTCTTAAATAAACTGTCATAAGCACTTTTGTTTTTCATTAATAAGCTCTCACTTCCTCTCAAATATTAAGCTACTGTTCTAATAAGCTCAATAACTCTTATAAGTCTATAAGCTTATAATAGAGCTTAATTCAGTCTAATATCTACTTAAACTTAAAAATAGCCTAATTACTTTAGCTTATGGATTGTTGACTTATGGAAGGGGATTCAAAAATGGAAGGAATCCCATGGACTTATACTAGCTTATCCATTTGGATAAGCTAGAGCTTGTAGCTGCTCTTAAAGTCTTTGCTTCTGTTTAGCTGAAGCTTGTGTAAGTTTCTTATTTAAATTCTTTGTTCCTTTTGAGTACTAGCTTAATATTTGCTCACTTGCTTATTAGTTGTTCTTATTGCTTAGTTGTTGCTTATTTGTGCTTTTCATCATCTAATTGTGCTTATTATTCATCATTTTTAGCTTAGTTAATATAGATCTTTAGATTTCAATTTCTGTCTAAAAATTTCATAAAAACCAAAAATATTAGTTAGTAATTAGTGGTAGATCTTGATTTTAGCTTAAGTGACTGTTGAATTATGTTTATTAGGTTTGTTATAAGCTTAATGATATCTGGTAACAAGGTTTAGTTAGCTAGTTTTCAAATTCATAAGCTAAATCAATTCTGTCAAAAAAGTTAAGGGGTGTTTGGTATAGTGAGTTTTGACCTTTAAAAGTCAAAGCTACTTTGAAATTTCTTATTGGTTAGTTAGATTAGCATATTTGATAAGATTTTAAATAAAATTGATAAGTTAGTTTGAGCTTATAATGAATTTGTGACTTATTGAATCTGTCTCAGCACCAGGGGAATTTTCCTTGTGATTTCACTTGTGAAAATTTGAACCAAGCCATCTAAGGCTTGGTTCTTGCTTGATTAGAGTTTAGACTCACTCAAATAGAGTGTCTAAGTGCAGGATCACCTCTTAAGGTATCCTGCATTTGTGCTTACCCTTTTGCTATTTGCATCAGCAGTGGTAACACTAAGTTACTACTGCTGTCATTTCTAGGTTTCACCTTAGCTAGAAAATTTAGGCTTTAGGTTTTAAAATTCAAGTTAATTATAGATTAGGATCAGCTTAATATAGTTTAGGTTTTAATTTTAAATTATAGCTTAAATTTGAGTGTGTATTTGCTGTCAAAAAGCTCATCAAAAACTCAAAAAGACCAAAAATAAGTAGTGTAGATATTTTTATAAGTGCTTAATTTTGTTGATTATTGGAAAAACTGGATAGCAGGTTTTCATTAGGGCTTATTAGTTAGCTTATCTTCAAAATTATAGAATCTGAATTGGCTTATTGAGCATTTGAGCTTATTTTGTTTTTGAACTCTTTGAGTCATAATCTGAGTTAGCTGCTTTAATCCTCAATTTCAGTTGTCTTTCAGTGTTTCCAGCTCAAATCTCTTTTCATATTTAGCTTAAGCACATCATAAGCTTTCTAGAACTTCTTTTGTTTTTGGATTTGAGCTTATATTGAAGCTTGTGCATCTATTTAAGTGAAAGTAAGCTCAAACACCCACTTTCTGTAACAGCTTTTTCTTAAGCTGTTTTTGAGCTTATTTCTCAGTTTCAGTTAGTATTGTTTTTATAAAAAGTGCTTAAAATTAAGTCCTTTTTAAGTTCTAATATTTAGTTTTTGTTAAAAGTAAAAAATAAAAAAATTGCAAAAAGGGGTGTGTTACCAGACTAGAACCCACGACCTCTCCCTCACAAGCCATACGTCTTACCAATATGCTTCAATAGCTCATCCAGTAACTCTTCCCCCCATTTAATTCTAGTAGTCTTATTCATTTCCTTTTCATTTTATAAGCCGTAGCTTATCCAGCTTATTTAGAGCTTATTTGATTAGCTGTTTGTTTAGTTTAATTTTTCTCTTATTCCTTGTTGCTAGTAGGACTTTTTCTGCTTTTTTGAGAATTTTTCCTTTATTAGGTTATTTTCTAGGATTTTTCGTAGGATTAAAAATTAAAAAATCAATAAAAAATAGAAAAAAGTTTCAGAAAATTACAAAAAAATAGTTTTTAGTTTTATAAAAATTACTTTTAGGTTTACATCCAGTAAAATCATTTTTACACCTTTTAGATTTTAATTTTCATTTTTGAGCCTTTAATTTTAAGTTTAAAAATAGGATTTTAATTTTAAAAATAGTTAAAAATAGTTTCCTGAGTTTTTATGTTATTTTAGACTTTTCTAAGTTTAAAAATCATTTTTCTAAATTTTTAGAACTTAATTTGCTATTTTTGGATTAATTAGTATTAATAATACGTCTTTAATTCATAAAAAAATTCAAAAATAATCAAAAAAATGTTTTTCTTATTCTTAAAATTTTCTTTTGTCCTATTTTAGGTTTAGAAATTTAGTTTTCAATTTTAAAGTTTAATTTTGTCTTATTTGCTTAATTGTCGCGTTTTATTTGTTTCCCGTTAATTGTTTAAGTGTTTAATTGCTTTTAATTGTTCATTTTAATTGTTGCTTTTATTTAGTAGTTATAGATACTCAAAAATATCCTTTATCTTATTCAAATCATAATCCGAGCTAAAACGAGGTTTCAATTTCACAAGTCGTTGGGGAAACGACCCGGGTGATCATTCTTCCCGGTTAAATATACGTATTATATATTATATATCTTTTAGAGTGAGCTTTTCTTAAGGGAGACTTTAGGAAAGTTCTTAATTGCTCTTTTGGAAATATTATTAGTAATAATAAAAAAAAAGAAAAAAGAAAAAAATATGTAGTTGGTGAATAAAAATGATGCAAGTTATAAATCCTTAGTGTTAATAATTAATATACAAACTCCATCGCAATAATGTACATGGGAATTTGTCGGTTCGCTCTCGATGTGACATCGAAAGAAAGGGTGGAGGATGTATATTTAGGGTTGGTATCATAATAAGTACACGAGCTCTTGTCGGAGGCGTGGCCGACGTGTCATCGAAAGAAAAGTGATACCAGTTCCTAGCCTAATAATGTAAATAATAATAATAATGTTGCAAGTTTTGTTAATTAGTAAAAGTTTCATTCTACCTAAAACAAAGGTATTTTTTTAACTAAGTTTGCAAAAGTTTTACAAGGCTTTTTTCATCGGAAGTTCATGGTCTCGATTATTATTCTTGGATGGGGTGTCAAAGACTTAGCACTTACCCTGATGACGTGTGGATGCTTAGAGAAGAAAAGTGCATTAATGGGACAAGTAAACCAACGATGTCTTAGCTCTAAGGCGGTTTTTGTTTGCTTTGAGGTTGTGATATTACTAAAGTGATTTAAACATATTGCCCAAAAGGCCATGTGTAACAGTTGGTCTGGATTTCAAACTATCTAAATATGTGGATTTAGTGGTTTTTAAAATTATTTTGAGCACACATACTTAAATATATGATTTATGTCGGGAAGAGAAATTCACAAGTTGTAATTATAAGTAGTCTTAGCATCTTAGTTTGTATTTAACAATGATCTTATTTTTAAGCTTAGTATGGGAAAAGTGAAAAAATCAGGAATGATGAAGTTATCTCTTAGACACTTAATTGTGCTTTTTGTTCTATGATCCTTAAAGTTACCAATGAGGTAATGAAAACAATACATTATGTCTACACAAATAAGTTGTAGTTAGAAATATATCAAGAAAAATCATAAAAAGAGAAAAAGTTTTGAAAATGGGAAGTCGGGTGTTTTATAACTTGTGATCTCTTAGCTCTCTCAACAAAACTCTTTGCTACTTTTCAAAGGTTTAGTTTGGGGAAGTTTCAAGGTATTTGGTTATAAGGCATGTAATATTGCGTGAGGACACGCAATCGTTTAGTTTGGGGAATTTTGATAGGTGTAAAATACACATATCCGTTAACACCAAAAATGACCCTAAATGAGCCAAAGCAGACTAAAAATGGCAAAGATATGTTTGTTTTTTATGTTTTGTGTGTGCAGGTACAAATATATCAAAAATCACAAGAAAACTATCAAAAACGGGCAAACACGGACACGAGGAACGGAAGAGCACGAAAGAAGCCAAGGATTCAAAGCCGAAGCCAAGAAAAGTTAACTATGGTCAAGCCACAGTCAAAGAAAGTCAAACCCTAGCAAAGAAAAGTCAACCCATAAAAGATAAAAACTCAAAATGTTTCATATCAGCCCTCCAAGTTTCAAAAAGTTACCATATTGGTCCTTAAGGCTTAATGGGCCTTTAAAACCCCCTTAAATACCTCTAACACGCATCCATAGGCCAAAGTTAAAAGCCCATTACTTAAGGCCATACTACCATTTTATTAAACCATAGGGACTTAAGTTGCCATTTCTAAAAGTTGTTTTACACTACAACTTTAAATAATCAAAGAGATGGACTAAAATTGTAATTACCCAAAGTTTAAAAACGTTTTACCTCGTTTCAGTTATAAAAAGGGAGCCAAGGGTGTGATACTATTCACCCGCCTTCTCCAAAAGTTACACGTGGTCAAATCATAGGGCTTTTTCTTAATTGAGGGTCAAGGACGACAATTCAAGTGATCAACAACAAAATGGCAGGGTTAATTATGTCAAATCAAGCA
The DNA here is from genome assembly GCA_026074375.1 of Tanacetum coccineum. Lineage (NCBI taxonomy): Eukaryota > Viridiplantae > Streptophyta > Magnoliopsida > Asterales > Asteraceae > Tanacetum > Tanacetum coccineum. The sequence goes on along the minus strand of BQNB010010810.1, from coordinate 70,829 downwards.
CTCTCATTGGCTCCCTAAAGCCACATGGACTCAAAGAAACACAAGAGAAGCGAGGTGTTGCACTAATTGCTCTCACAAAAGAAGTACATATGTCTCTATCATGGATTGCCAAGATGGCAATCCGTGTGAGTTCATTTGTGATCCAAGGGCTACTATTGACTCTGAAATGATTGATGGAATGATTGGCTGAGATTAAAAGGAGCATGGGTAGCAAGCAAGGTCTGGAAGCTTCACCAAGAGGCTATAAATAGAGCTCACACCCTCACACACACAACACGTAGTGAGTAGCTTAGTAGAATTTAGCTTAAATTTAGCTTATTGCAATTTCCTTTTTAAATTCAGTTGTAATTTCTTTTTAATCATGTAATCAAGTTTATTTTAATGAAATCTAGTTTACTCTTAAATAAACTGTCATAAGCATTTTTGTTTTTCATTAATAAGCTCTCACTTCCTCTCAAATATTAAGCTACGGTTCTAATAAGCTCAATAACTCTTATAAGTCTATAAGCTTATAATAGAGCTTAATTCAGTCTAATATCTACTTAAACTTAAAAATAGCCTAATTACTTTAGCTTATGGATTGTGGACTTATGGAAGGGGATTCAAAAATGGAAGGAATCCCATGGACTTATACTAGCTTATCCATTTAGATAAGCTAGAGCTTGTAGCTGCTCTTTAAGTCTTTGTTTTTGTTTAGCTGAAGCTTATGTAAGTTTCTTATTTAAATTCTTTGTTCCTTTTGAGTACTAGCTTAATATTTGCTCACTTGCTTATTAGTTGTTCTTATTGCTTAGTTGTTGCTTATTTGTGCTTTTCATCATCTAATTGTGCTTATTATTCATCATTTTTAGCTTAGTTAATATAGATCTTTAGATTTCAATTTCTGTCTAAAAATTTCATAAAAACCAAAAATATTAGTTAGTAATTAGTGGAATGATCTTGAATTTTTATCTTCAAGATGACTGGTTGAATTGTGTTATTAGAGTTTGTATAAGCTTAATGATCATCTGGATGGTAACAAGGTTTAGTTAGCTAGTTTTCATATTCATAAGCTAAATCATATTCTGTCAAAAAAGTTAAGGGGTGTTTGGTATAGTGAATTTTGCCTTTAAAGTCAAAGCTACTTTGAAATTTCTTATTGGTTAGTTAGAGTTGCAATATTTGATAGATTTTAAATAAAATTGATAATTTAGTTTGAGCTTTATAATGATTTTGTGGCTTTTTTTGGCTTGAATCTGTCTTAGCACCAGGGGAATTTTCCTTGTGATTTCACTTGTGAAAATTTGAACCAAGCCATCTAAGGCTTGGTTCTTGCTTGATTAGAATTTAGAGTCACTCAAATAGAGTGACTAAGTGCAGGATTACCTCTTAAGGTATCATGCCTTTTTGCTTGCCCTTTGCTATTTGCATCACTAGTGGTAATACTAAGTTACCACTGCTGTCATTTCTAGGTTTCACTTAGCTAGAAAATTTAGGTTTTAGGTTTTAAAATTTAGATCACTTATAGATTAGATATAGCTTAATAGAGTTTAGGCCTTGATTTTCAGTTTTTAGCTTAATTACTTAGTCCATTTAGCTTTTAAAGTTCATTAGAAACTCAAAAAGACCAAAAACAGTAGTAACTAATGTCTAGCTTTTATACTTAGATTTCTATCTTATAGAATTAGATTTTAAGCTTTAGATTAGTAGTATAATAGTGGTTGATTAAGTTTCCAAAAGCTCAGCTTATTTTATAGCTTATTAAGCCTTTTAGTTTAACTTGATTTTGAGCTTCTAGGTTAAGTTCCTGAGTTTGCTGTTTTTAATCTTAGATTTAGCTATCTTTAAGTGTTAGTTGTTAAAATAACTTCTTAGATTCAGTTTCCTTACATCATAAGCTTTTAAGAACAGCTTTTAGTTTCAAAAATGAGCTCAAATTGAACTGTGTGCAAGCTTTTTAGTAAAAATTAGCTTCTTTGGACCTCAAAATGCTACTTACTGTAACAGCAGCTTCATAAGCTGTTTTTAAGCTTATTATTGAGTATAAGCTTATGTTGTCTTAATTAAAGTTGCTTAGATTAGCTTAATTTACAACTTTGTGTTTTCAGTTTTGCAAAATAAAAAATATATAAAAAGGCAAAAAGGGGTGTCTGCCAACTTTGAACCCACGACCTTACTCACACAAACCATACGTCTTACCAACTTGCTTCAATAGCTCATCCATCCATAACTCCCACCTTTTAATACTTATACACATTTTAATTCCTTTCTTTCATTATAAGCCGTAGCATATAAGCTCATTTACCCAACTTATTAGATAAGCTGGGTAAGTTTTCTTATTTTTCCCCCAATCTTTGTTATATCTTTGACTTTTCCTGAAATTTTGAGATTTTTCCATTTAGTAGATTAATTTTAATCAATTTTCTTAGGTTTTGATTTCAAAAAAAAAAAAAAAAAAAAGATGCTCGTCCCCCATACTTAGAGAGTTATCGGGTTCCTCGGTTGGTAAGTCGGGTGTGATTGCTTTAGACGATCTCTCTAGATATTCCCTATATTGAATAGTGTATTCATCATCATCATCGTCAATAATAGGAAAATTCCAATATGGAGTAAAACTTTGAGCTGCCTGCTCCTCCTGCTCTTTCTGAACTGCCAGATTAGCCGCTTGCTCACGTTCAATACGCTTTTCTTCACGTTGTTTCAAAATTTCAGCAATAGTTCGTGAATCATTAGAAAGTTGAAGTAGCAATTCCGGCAAACTCCATGGTTTAATTTGCTTTTCGTCCCAAACTTGAATTAATTTGAGAATTCTTTCCTTAGCCAACAATACTCTTATACTCATTTCTTCATGAGGAAAAATATTGCTATTAAAAAGGGTTTGATTATTTTTAATTAGCCTTGCCATATCTAGCAACATATCCTTATTCGATCTCTGAGGAAGTTGATGAGTGACGGAAAATTGCGGGGTTTGATCAAAACCGGAATAGTTAGAATTATGCTCAAAGTGGTTTTGATTCATCGGTTGACATTGAAAACTTTCATGAGGACCCCCATAATTACAACAAAGAAAACTCGATGAATTATGTGAATAATAATTATCATCATAGTTTTGATTGTAACACGGTTCCTGCTCATAGACAAACGGGAATTGTGGTGGACAATCATAACCATAATGAGAATTGTTTCCGCATAACTCGCACAAGTATGTCTCGTACTGGGGTTGTGGAGGGTAGGTGAAATCGTTTGGAGGATCATTGAAAGAGTTTGAATTAAGATTATTATTAAATGAATTTTCATTACTTGTAGCGCAATTGAAGCAAAATCCTTCACTAAGACTTGATCCACACAACTTGCAAGAACATCGTTTACAACGTTCACCTCTTTCTAACGGATCTTTACAATGAAAACAATGCCATTGGTTTAACGAATATGTTTGAGTTTGTGAAGGTGGGTAGGAAAAATCGGGTGTTTCATCATTTAAAACGGGCTCGGGATTATTGACAAATTCGTCTCCAAAACTCACATTTGTACAACGCCGGCAATTTCTACCGTTAAACGGACCTCCACACCACGAGCATCTTGAAAACCAAGACATGTTGAAGAATTATCGGATAAGAAGTTTAAGAAGATAAGAATTAAACGAATAAAAGGATAAAGAAGAATATTTTTAGATTTTTTAAATAATACATAAGGAAATGAAATAATTAAGAAAGATAAATATTTTTGTTAACCGAAAGTCAAAAGTACACGATAGCTTTCTAGAAAACGCACAAAGAAGCGGAGGAGCGCGTAAGCGCGAAGCGTTTTAAAAACCTTTTCCTTTCGAGTCGAAGTTCGTAGGATCGACCCTCCTTATACCTCTCTTTTAGTTTGTTTACTAAAGGTGAGCCGAAACGATAATTAACAAATGGTTATTATTTTTTTATATTAAAATAAAATAAAAATAAAAGTGTAAAATATTTTTGTATTTTTATATGTTTATTATAAGAAGAAAATATTCACAATTGAAAGCAATAACTTCACGAGGAAGGGTCTTCAAACACTAATCTTCGAACGAAACACGATAGTCGTAACACACGTCCCCGGCAACGGTGCCAAAAATTGATACGCCCAAACACACTCTATAAAAGTATATAAGGATGTAAACAATTATGGTATAGTAAGTATTTTCCGTCGGGTTTAAGATAAATGCTTTTAACCAAAACGTTATATCAAAAACCTCCCGGGTCGTTTTTCCTCGACGAAGCGTGAATTGACAATCGGTAACGTTCGTGATCACGCGTTTTGAATGGTTTATAAAGATTTTTGAATTGGTTTCTATAACTACTAATAAAAACGAATAAAACATGTAAAGCACGTAAACATATAAGGAAATTAAAAATTAAACACGAAAAAAAACAATAACAGAAATTTAATAAAACGCGACATTTAAGCAACTACATCAAATTTAACCCCTACGAACGCAAATCTAATTTTTGAAAATCCTAATTGACTAAAAATAATTTTCAGAAAAAGAATTTTATTTTTTTGCTTTTTATTTTATTTATTATGAATTAAAAATGACTTTAATCTAGAAAAATTAATTAAAAATAGTAAACTAACTCTAAAAATTCTAGAAAAATTATGAAATGTACTTAAGACAATGAGGAATCTATTAAAAATGCTAACTTGAAAATTTGCTTAATGAATAAGCAGTAAATAAGAAAATAAGCACGGAAATCTTTTATCCTAAAAACCTATATCAATTAAATGATGCAACATGTGTTTAAAAAAGACCCCAGGACAGATGGTTAGTGTGTGTTGAGTTGAGGTGTGTGTGTGCAAAGGGAGAGGTCATAGGTTCGAAACCTGTGACCATCTCTTTTTTTGCAAATCATTTTTATTTTTGTAAACTTTTTGCAAAAACTGAAAGAACTCATTAAAATAAGTAATTTTATAACTAACCCAAAACAAACTAAAAATGGCAAAGATATGCTTGGTATTTGTGGTTTTTGGTGTATGACAGGTACGGATAATGACAAATACACAAGAAACCGTCAAAAACGGCAAACACGGACACGAGAACGGAAGAGCGTGCAAGAGCCGGAAGCCAAAGTCAAAAAGTCAACCCTGGTTAAACATTAGTCAACCATAAAAGGACAAAAACCCCAAAATATTCCATTTCAGTCCCTCAAGTTTCCAAATGTTACACAAATGGTCCCTAAACCTTTAATGGGCTTTTATTACCCTTTATTTCATACCCGGATCCAAAAGCCCAAAATCCTAAAGCCCATTTATCTTTTATAAAACCACAGGGACTATTTACACCAAACTAGGAAGTTTTTTTTGCACTACATCTTAACAACTAAACAAAGAGAAGGCCTATTTTTGCAATACCTAAAAGTTCAAATGAATTTTACCCATTTCGGTTAAAAAAGAGGCGCGAAAAGGGGTTGGTACTATTCACCCATCTTCAAGAACTTACACAGGGTCAAATCAAGGGGCTTTTTGCAATTAAGGGATAAAATGGAGAATTCAAGTGACCAAGAACAAGATGGCAAGGACAAATCAGTCAAATCAAGCTCCTTCATTGGTATTCACTAATGCCACGTGGACCTCAAAGAAGCAAAAGAATGATGAAATTTTGTCTACTGGATCACCTTACATAAAAACACAAGGTCACATCAAGGATTTGCAACTTGGCAATCCGTGTGAGTTGTGTCTTAACCAACGTTTCATTATGAACTCCCCAATCATTGTGAAAACTTACAGACAAAGATCCAAGAGTAGAGAAAAAAGATCTTATTAACAGTACTCCTACTCCTAGAAGCTTCCCTGGATTGTCATAAGTAGCACTCACGAGCCTCACACATATGACTAGTTCTTTTTCACCTTTTAAATTTTCTAGTTTTTTTAGCTTAAATTTTAGTTAATTTCAGTTTAAGCATTTTGTAATTCTCTTTTCAGAAATGTAATGAAGCTTTTTAGTTTAATGAAATTAAGTTTTTTTGTCATCATTCTCTATTTACATTCATAAACTCTCCTACTTAAGCCACTTTTACTTATAAGCTCATATAAGCTCTCTCAAGTCTATAAGCTTGAGATAGAGCTTGTGTAATCAAGTTTTAATCCCTACTTAAGCCTTAAAATCAGAATTAACTAGCTTACCTTGAACCTTATTGGACTTTGAAACTTATAAGAGGAACCAAAAGGGAAGGGCTCTCAAGAACATACTGGCATTATTTCTAATAAGCCAGAGTTGTTGAATATCTTCTAAAGCATTTTATGCCTTGTTTAGTCTAGGGCTCCATTGTAAGTACTTCTTTAATTTTCAGTTTTAGGTGCTTAATAATTGCTTAAAAAGCTTAGATTGCTTATTTGTCTTATTAAATAGTTGCTTATCTGCTTTTCTAATTGTCCTTATTTGTGATTTTATTGTTACTAGTACTATTCATCATCTGTTTTAGCTTAACCTATATTAGATCATAGTAAAGTTTCAGTCTTGTCATAAAACCATATAAAAAACCAAAAATATAGCTTAAGTAGTTTAGCTTACTGTTAATGGCTTATTGAAAGCTTAGGATTGCTTATTTAGCTTGTTTTTAGCTGTTTCATATCTGGTTTCTAAAAAGTGTTCACTAGTTTTCAAATCCATTAGTTTTTCAAATCTGTCATGGACCTAAAGGGGTGTTTGGGATAAGCTTGTTTAACCTCCAAAAGTTAACACTAGGTAGTAGTTTCTCTTTGGATAGTTAGAGTTTTATATTTGAGCAAGTTTTTTAAAAAGAAATTTGAGGATTATTATTTAGCTTAACATCATGTTGAGGCTTAAATTTTTCATCTCAGCACCATGGCACATTACCCTCATTTTACTTGTTAAAATGAATTAATCCTTTAGTCTTTGATTTTTTGATTAATAGCATTTCTCAACACACTCAATAAGAGTGTGTTGTTGTATGTCTACCCTTAAGGTAACCTGCACACTTGTGTTTGTATTTTTCATAAATACACCACAGTTATAAAACATCATTACTACTGTGGCCTTTTAAAATTTCATTATAGTTATCTTAAAGTAGGATCAGGCATTGTAATTACTATAGTATAATTTTTAGATTTATTTATAGTTTAATATAGTTAAAGCTTTAATTTTCATTTTCAAACTTATTTGCTTTTGTACATTTAGTCTTAAAAAGTAATACAAAAGCCTAAAGCAAAAAAAAAGTAAGTTTATAATGAAGTTTCTTGTAGGCTTACATTTAGTTAATCATTTGAAAAACTGAATATAGGGCTTAATTAGGATTCAATAGTTTAGCTTAATCCCTCAAAAGCTTAGCTTCCTATCCTGCCTTATTTAAGCATTTGAGCTTGCTTAGTTTTATAAGTTTCTTTTTGAGTTTTTCTCCTTATTTTCAGTGTTTTAGCTTAAAAATTATAGATAGCTTTAGAGTTTTCAGTAAGTTTTTTGTCCATTTTTAGCTTAATCACATCATTAGTCTTTCTTAGAACTTCTTTTGGTTTTGAAAATGAGCTTATTTTAAAGCTTGTGCAAGCTTACAAGTCCAAATAAGCAAAAGTGAGCTCAAAAGCTCACTTCCTGTGGACAACTTATACTTAAGCTGTTTCAGTGCTTATTTGTCATTTTCAGACAAAAAGTGTAGTTTTAAAGTTGTTTAAAATCAAGTTTTTAATAGTTTTTTATAAAAAGCAAAAATAAAAAAATAGCAAAAAGTGGTGTGTTGCCAGACTAGAACCCACGACCTCTCCCTCAAAGACCCAACGTGTTAACCATTTGCTTCAATAGCTCATCCAGTAACTTTTCCCCCCAATTAATACTTATAGTCATTTTCCTCTTAAGCTTTTTATTATAAGCCGTAGCTTATAAAAGCTTTTTCCCGGCTTATTTGTTAAGCTGTGAGTTTTCTTTTATTTTTCCTTTGATCTTTGTTGCATCATAGACTTTTCCTGAATTTTTCACATTTTTCCATTAATTAGTTTATTTTTTAGGATTTTTCGAAAGCTTTAATTTTAGAAAATTCATAAAAAATAGAAAAAAGTTTCAGAAAATTACAAAAAAATAGTTTTTAGTTTTATAAAAATTACTTTAAGGTTTACATTCAGTAAAATCATTCTTACACCTTTTAGATTTTAATTTTCATTTTTGAGCTTTTAATTTTAAGTTTAAAAATAGGATTTTAATTTTAAAAATAGTTAAAAATAGTTTTCTGAGTTTTTATGTTATTTTAGACTTTTCTAAGTTTAAAAATCATTTTTCTAAATTTTTAGAACTTAATTTGCTATTTTTTAGGATTTAATTAGATTAAAATAGTTTTTAATTCATAATAAATTCAAAAATATTAAAAAAAATGTTTTTCTTTTTCTTAAAATTTTCTTTTGTCCTATTTTAGGTTTAGAAATTTAGTTTACATTTTTAGGAGTTAATTTTAGTGTATTTGCTTATTTGTCGCTTTTAGTTGCTCCCGTTAATTTGTTTAAGTGTTTAATAGCTTTTAATTGTTCATTTTAATTGTTGCTTTTAATAAGTAGTTATAGAAACTCAAAAATATCTTCTCTCTCATTCAAATCACAATCCAAGCTAAAGCAAGGTTTCAATTTCACAAGTCGTTGGGGAAACGACCCGGGTGATCATACTTCCCGGTTAAATATACGTATTATATATTATATATATCTTTTAAGAGTGAATTTTCCTTAGGGAATTTTCTTAATTGCTCTTGTGGTATTATATCGTATATTTTATTAGTGTATATAAAACTCAACACCAAGTTTTTGGCGCCGCTGCCGGGGACTTGTGTTAAAGATTCCTTCGTTTACGTTTGTTGATTTGGTTTGAAGATCCTTTCGTCCTCGAAAATTTCATTTTTGTTAAATATTTTAAAAAATCCAAAAATAAATAAAAAGTAAAAAATATTTTCTATTTCTTTTTAGTATAGTTATCATATTAAAAAAATCAAAAATATAAAAAAATTGTCCTTAAAAAGAAATAAAATACACAAAGTTGGTAAAAGAACACCAACATATAATACTCTCAATTGAGGTATTATCATTTCAATTTCCGGTGAACTTGGAATATAGTTCCCAAATCGAACCAAAGATTTAAAAACTTGCCATTTGTGTCTCTTACGAAGTACGGCTCACCTTGAAAAGCAATTTTTGAGAGTTACCGAGAAGTAAGTTGATTATTTGGTTTAAGTTCTCTTCCGTGTAACCGTTAAAATTCGTTGTTAATAAATATTCAAAAATCAAAAAAAATTAGTGTAGAATTTTTCTTTTAATTTTCAAATTTTCTTTTTTGATTTTCTCTTTTTAAGTGCATGCGCACTCGTTCGCAAGCTCGTAATCGTAACCGTCGTCAACAACAACAAACTCCTCCGGTTGTTGTTGAACCTTTTGATTTAGAAGAACCGTTTGTGAATCACGAGATTACAATGGCCGACAATCGAACGATGGCTCAAATGCTTCAAGCTCCCATCGAGGGATACGAAGATGCTATTGTTGTTCCACCGATTAATGCAAACAATTTTGAGCTTAAACAACCTTTGATCAATCTTGTGCAAAGTAATAAGTTCACGGGTAGACAAGACCCTCATAACCATCTTCGATTTTTCAACAAAGTCACTTCAACGTTTAGACATCCCGAAGTTCCGAACACTTCGATTAAGCTTTTGCTTTTTCCTTTCTCTCTAGACGGTGAAGCCCGAGATTGGCTAGATAAGGAACCTCCTAGATCAATTCTCACATGGGATGACCTTGTTTCAAAGTTCATAAACCAATTCTTCCCACCTTCGAAAACAACTTACCTTCGAAATGAAATCACCACTTTTTATCAAAAACCAAACGAAACTTTCAACGAAGCATGGGAACGTTTCAAAGGACTTCTTCGTCAATGTCCTCACCATGGTTTCTCGGAATTACATCAACTTGATACGTTTTACAATTCTTTGAATACCAATGATCAAGATGCCTTAGATTCCGCCGCGGGTGGCAATTTTCTAGATAAGATGCCTCGAGAAGGTTTAGCCATAATCGAAAGTAAATCCAAAGTGCGTTATTCAAGAAGTCGTCCGAATGATTCAAGAGCGATTACGAATGCTCCTTCTTCTACTTCTTCACCTTCTAATAATTCTTTCGAGATTCAACAAATGGCCGCCTTACTTGAAGACAAAATGAATATTCGAATGAGCCGTTTAGAGAAAGCGATTAGTGAAAAGAATGCTACGACTCCTGCTACCGTCAAAGCAGTCGAGGAAGTTTGTGTCACATGTGGTTCAAACCATAATTTCAACAATTGTCCGTTAACAAGGAATGAATTTCCCGTTTTTCATGATAACATTCATCAATTCCAACAAACCGCCGCCGTTGGCAATTTCGTTCAAAATAACCAAGGAAATCGTAATCCTATTTTGGCAAATCAAATGAGACCACCGGGTTTCAATCAATCGAATGTTCAAAACAATCAAGGAAATCAAAACCGATACCAAGGAAACAATTTCAATTCGAATCAAAACCGAGGAGGCAATTTCAACCAAAACCGCCAAAACAATCAAGGAGCCGTTTATCAAACCCCTTCATATCAACCACCAACAAACCAACCTTTGGTTAATCAAGCTTTACCTCCCGTTTCACAAATTCAAGGTGTTTCTAAAACGGATTTTGAGAGTTATGCTAAGGCTAATGATGCGAACATGAATAATTTGCAATTGAAGTTTGATAATTTTCAAAGAAGTCACAATGATTCTCAAAAGAAACAAGATGATTTTCAAAAGATGATGCTAAGTTTCATGCAAAACTATCACACCAATCAAGCTTCAAGTTCAAGTTCGTTACCAAGCAATACCATTCCAAATCCGAGGAACGAAGCCAAGGCAATTACGACTCGTAGTGGTGTTACATACGATGGACCTCCAATTCCACCGCCGGTGGTGGAAAAGGAAACCGAGGTGACAAAGGATACGGAGCTACCTAGCACCGAAGACATCCAACCTCCTTTGGTCCAAGATCAAAACCAAGACAAAGAACCAATCAATGAGCCTCTCGTTACTCAAAAGACTAAGACTAGTTTGCCTTACCCTTCAAGACTTGCAAAAGAGAAACTCCGTGAAAAGGATGATATCCTAGCTTCCAAGTTTATGGAAATTTTCCGTAATCTTCACTTTGAGCTAAGTTTCGCGGACGCTCTCATTCATATGCCAAAGTTTGCTCCTATGTTCAAAAAGATGCTTAATAACAAAGACAAGTTAATCGAGTTAACCAAGACACCTTTGAATGAAAATTGTAGTGCGGTTGTCCTTAAAAAGCTTCCGGAAAAGCTAGGTGACCCCGGTCGTTTTCTAATCCCTTGTGATTTTTCGGAGTTCGATAGTTACTTAGCCCTTGCCGATTTAGGTGCTAGTATCAATCTTATGCCTTTATCCATTTGGAAAAAGCTTAAACTCCCGGACCTTAATGAAACTCAAATGGTTTTAGAGTTAGCCGATCGTATAATTTCCAAACCAACCGGTGTAGCCGAGAATGTTTTTGTCAAGGTAGGAAAGTTTTACTTTCCGGCCGACTTTGTTGTTCTTGATTTCATAGCCGATCCTCGAGTACCGTTGATACTCGGGAGACCTTTTCTTAGGACGGCTCATTCGCTTTAACCCCCTCCGTTGTTACGATAGGAGAGATTCCACGCTTAGGAATGATGATCAATCTTTAACACTTAAATGTGGTGTTACGCCTTCTATTTGTACAACTATCTCGTACTCAATTGAAGAAAGTGATCTTATTGATGTCGCATGTTAGCCTCTATTTATTTGAGTCGAACTGGAAGCTCGGTCACTCTACGATGGAGCTCGGTCTATAATTTAGTTATTGTTGTTTAGAATAATATCAAGTTTCAGGGCTCGATTAGTGAATCTAATATTGTATGGTTTCGGGGTTTAATTCCAAAAAACCCGAAGCCGTGTCCTAGATAAATATCCCCTCAGTCACATTAATTTGTGTAGGGTATATATATAGATATTTTCTCATATGAAAATTTATATTTCCTCACAAATATCTTAATTTTCTAATCTATCTTTTTTTCTTCATCTCTCTCATCTCTCTTCTTAAACATCTTACTCTTCTAGTTCTTAGTTTCGATTTTGTGTTGTGATATTACACGAAGTTGAAGTGTTAATCGGCGTTCCTATAATTGGTATCACAAACCACCCGAGGGACTTGATACCAATTGTAGGGAACCGACTTTACACTTCACTTTGTATATCACAAACACAAATCGGACTAAGAACTAGAAAAGAGCGATTGTTTTTGAGAGAGAGAGAAGAGAGAGACAGAAGAGAATAAAAAGACTAGATTAGAATTAGATATTTGGGAGAATAGATATTTATATATGAGAAAAATATCTCTTTATATACCCCTACCACATTTATGTGACGCGAGGGATATTTAACTTGGACTCGGGTCTCGGGTTTGGTTGGGGATTAATCCCGAAACAATAATTCATTATTGATTCACAATAGATCCGATTCCCGATATTATTCTATTTACAACCATTAACATAAGTAAAGACCGAAGCTCCATCGTAGAGTGACGTGCTTCCTTGTTTCGTCATTAATAAATCTGAGGTGTAACGATCTAACCGAAGTGAAGTCTTAAAACAAGGGAAACGGGCCTTACTTTATATGACTCAATAAAATTGAGGCTAAACAATCTCCCCCGAAGTGAGTTCATTGATGACACTCCTTCATGAGATCAGTGAGATTGCTTTTGTCGTTTAAGCTCGAGTGTTCTTGGTCTTTGTCTTCGTTATTTGTTATAGGCTTGTTCCTTCATGCTTTGCGATCTTGACTTTGAGCCTTTGTCATTGTCTTTATCGTCTTTGCCATCTTGCGATCTTTTGTTTTTGACCAACATGCTCATACTTTTGCATTATCTTGAAAGCTTTAAATCAGAGTTAGCGGAAGTCTTTGTCTTTCAATCTTGAGCTTTCTAGATAGTATGTCTTCGTAGATTGAGCATTTGAATGGGATTGAGGTTTCCGTTACCACCGTTTGACCTGCAGGTTTACGTTAGTGATAAACGAGAAAATGTATTTAAAATATGATCTAAATGACTCAAAGTGCTGAACAGAAAGAAAAGGTTTTATGGTTCGATCTTATACCCAACAACATCTTAATTTCACGACGATTCTGAAGTCATAAGATGGTTAGGTTAGGAATCAATCCTATGATCCAACCAGAACCGGAGGATCTACCCAAGGATAATCCAAAGTTAGAATTGCAAGTCCTTAGGTATGATTGGAGATGTATGTGATGCGGAATACTTGCCGACTAAGATTGAGTTAACACTGGAACAAATTTCCCAACAACAATGGTGGTAGTAAATGAGTCTTGGTAAAGCATTGAAGGCGGTTGAAGAATGAAAAAGAAAATGTATGGATAAAGGGTGTAAACAAAGAAGCCCTCAACATCAACTATTACGCAGATTCCAGGGTCAATACATATAATGTCAGAATCCAAGTTGATTGCTGACATTGAAAACGACATCATGGATCCCAGTGATGCAATGCACAAACCCTTCCCAGTATTCGTGTTTTCTCTCGACAGAAATCTTGTCTCACTTGTCCACGGAGTTACACACGGTAAATCTATTGACATCTCAACTACGAGATTGTTGATATTGTTTAGCGTGGTAGGTCTGTCCAGCCCTACGAGTACTAAAACCAATATGAATCTAATGAGTCTAGAGCCAAGAGATCAATTACAATATCGTTCGGACACATTCCACTTTCAAAACTTGTTATCATCATCAGGTTCACAAGCTTGTTTTCAAAGTTCGACGCAATATACATTGTGTATTTGCCAGAACATTCTAGAGTGTACCTTTTGTTTTTCACTATGACGAATGGGAGTATCCTTCCAGTGTCATCATTCAAACAGCACTGCGGTAGGTGAACTTACGAGATCTCTATATGAATACTCAAACTTCCGGACAACTGGGATATCGATTTGGTCAGGTAAATGAAATTGACGGGTTGATGAATGTTGATAAAAAAATGACACTCTCGATGTGTTACAAAAACTCTTTAACGACTGAACGTCGATTGATTTTTCAAATCAATTGTTTGTTTATCACTAACGTAAACCTGCAGGTCAAAACGGTGGGTACAGAGCAACCTCAAATCCCATTCAAATTGCTAATCTACGAAAAGATCTTACTATATAGAAAGCTCAAGATTGAAAGACAGACTTCACGCTAAAATATGATTTAAAGCTGTCAAGTTAATGCAATAGTTATGAGCATGTTGGTCAAAAACAAAAGATAGCAAGATGGCTAATGACGATTAAAGACAATGACAAAGACTCAAAGTCAGATGCAAAGCTTGAAGGAACAAGCTAAACAAATAAGAAGACAAAGACCAAGAAACACTCGGCTTAAACGACAAAAGCAATCTCACTGATCTCATGAAGGAGTGTCATCAATGAACTCACTTCGGGGGAGATTGTTAGCCTCAATTTTATTGAGTCAATAAAGGAAGCTCGTTCCCGTGTTCAAGACCTCACTTCGGGGGAGATTGTTAGCCTCAATTTATTGAGTCGAACAAGGAAGCTCGGTCACTCTACGATGGAGCTTCGGTCTTTAATTAGTTAATGTTGTAATAGAATAATATCGGGAATCGGGCTCGATAGTGAATCTAATATTGTATATGTTTCGGGTTTAATCCCAAACAAAACCCGAGCCCGAGTCCTAGTTAAATATCCCTCGCGTCACATTAAATGTGTAGGGGTATATATATAGATATTTTCTCATATGAAAATATCTATTCTCACAAATATCTAATTTCTAATCTATCTTTTTTTTCTCTCATCTCTCTCTTCTCTCTCTCTAAACAATCTTCTCTTTTCTAGTTCTTAGTTCCGATTTGTGTTGTGATATACGAAGTGAAGTGTTAATCGGGTTCCTACAATTGGTATCAGTCACCTCGGGTGGGTTTAGTGATTTGTTATTTGGTAATTTTTTTTAAGCTTATCATTCGGCTGATTTGTTACTTTTCATTTAGTGATATCTTTTTTACTCGTAATCAAGGTACGTTTAAAAAACCCCACACATCTTTTTGGAAAAATATAAACGTGTTGGTGTGATATGGGTAAAACAAAAATGTGAGTGCTATGTTTTGTTTTTTTCTACACATTTAATGTGACCAGGATATTAACTAGGACTCGGGCTCTCGGGTTTGTTCTTTGGATTAAACCGAAACAATATACAATATTATATTCACTATCGAGCCCGATTCCCGATATTATTCTATTACAAACATTAACTAATTAAAGACACGAAGCTCCATCGTAGATTGACCGAGCTTCCTATTTCGTAAACTTATAAATTTGAGGCTAACAATCTCCCCTCGAATTGAAGTCTTAACAAGGGAACGGGCTCTCTTTATTACTCAAGAAAATTGAGGCTAACAATCTCCCCCGAAGTGAGTTCTAATGATGACACTCCTTCATTGCGGAGATCAGGAGATTGCTTTTTGACATTTAAGCTCGAGTGTTCTTGGTTCTTGTCTTCGTTAATTGTTTATAAGGCAAGTCCTTCATGCTTTGCATCTGACTTTGAGTCTTTATCATTGTCTTTATCGTCTTGCCATCTTTGTGATCTTTTGTTTTTGACCAACATGCTCATAAACTATTGCATTATCTGAAAGCTTTAAATCAGACGTTAGCGGAAGTCTTTGTCTTTCCATCTTGAGCTTCTAGATAATATATGTCTTATTTTACGTAGATGAGCATATTGAATGGGATTGAGGTTGCCGATACCCACCTGTTTGACCTGCAGTTTACGTTAGTGATAAACCGAAGGGAGAAAATGTATTTAAAATATGATCAAATCGACTCAATGTGCTTAACAGAAAGAAAAGGTTTTATGGTTCGATCTTATACCCAACAACATCTAATCACAATACGATTCTGCAAGTCAACGACTGGTTAAGTTACAATAAATCTATGATCCAACCAGAACGGCGTGAGGACTATCCAAGGATAATCCAAATTTAAAATAGCAGTCCATAGTTAGAGATCTGGCGATGATGTAGATGGAATAATTCCCGACTAAGATTGAGTTAAAACACTGGAACAACACAACAAGGTGTTTATTAATGACGTCTCGGTCAAGCATTGAAGGCGTTGAAGAATGAAAAAGTAAATGTAACTGGATAAAGTTGTAAACACAAGAAGCCCTCAACACAACTATGGCAGAAACCGGGTCATTACATAAACTTTCAAATCCACAAGTGATTCTGACATTTGAAACACAACATGGACCCGTGATGCAAATGCACAACCCTTCCCAGCTATTCGGAGTTTCTCTCAGAACAGAAACTTGTCTTCACTTGTCACGGAGATACACATCGTATCTATTGACATCTCACTCACGAGATTGTTGATATTTGAATAGAGGTAGTCTGCTCAAGCCTCCGAGTACTAAAACCAAAATGGCACTAAATCGAGTCCTAGAGCCATGAGATCAATAAAAATCTCGTAGGAACACATTCCAATTCAAACACTTGTTGAACATCATCAGTTCACAAGCTGTTATCAAGAAGTCCTAACGCAATATCATTGTCTGATATTTGTCCAGAACATTCTGAGTGATACCGTTAGTATTCCCAATATGACGAATGGAAATCCTTTCCAGTGTCATCATCAACAGCACTGCGTAGGAAGGTGACTTACGAGATTCTAATATGAATCAAAAATCTATGGGTGACAACTTGTATAATCGATTTGGTTCGTAACAGTAATGAAAAGCGACGGTTGATGAATGTTGATATAAAACATGACACAACTCGATGTGTTACAAAAACACTTTAGACAGTGACACGTACGATTTGATTTTTGTCAAACATCAATTTTCTACACGTTATCACTAACGTAAACCTGCAGGTCAAGACGTGGTAACGGCAACCATCAAATCCCATTCAAAATGACTCAATCTACGAAAGACATCACTATCTAGAAAGCACAATATTGAAAGAACACAGACTCTCCGCTAACTATGATTTAAAGCTTTCAAGATAATGACAATAGTATGAGCATGTTTGGTCAAAAACAAACAGAATCGCAAGATGGCAAAGACGATAAAGACAATGACAAAGGCTCAAAGTCAAGATCGCAAAGCATGAAGGAACAAGCCTACAACAGATAACAAAGAAAAAGACCAAGAACACTCGAGCTTAAACGACAAAAGCAATCTCACTGAACTCATGAAGGAGTGTCATCAATGAACTCACTTCGGGGGAGATTGTTAGCCTCAATTTTATTGAGATACACTAAAGGAGAGCTCGTTCCCCTGTGACAAGACCTTCACTTCGGGCTGGAGATTGCGTTTAGGCCTCAATGTTTTTGAGTCGAACAAGCGAAGCTCATGTCCACTCTCTAACGATGGAGCTTCGTTCATAATCTTAGTTTAATCTTGTAATAGAATAATATCGGGAATCGGGCTCGATAGAGAAAATGCTAATATTGTATATGAGTTTCGGTTATATCCAAAAAAAAACCGAGGCCCAGATCCTAGTTATATATCCCTCGGCGTCACATTAAATGTGTAAAGGTATATATATAATAGATATTTCCTCAAATGAAAATATCTATTCTCTACAAATATCTAATTCTAATATATCTTTTTTTCTCTCATCTCTCTCCTTCTCTCGTCAATCTCCAAGAAATCCAAGAAAATTTCTCTTCAATCTCTCTCTCTAAACAATCTTCTCTTTTCTAGTTCTTAGTTCCGATTTGTGTTGTGATATACGAAGTGAAGTGTTAATCGGGTTCCTACAATTGGTATCAGTCGCCTCGGGTGGGTTTAGTGATTTGTTATTTGGTAATTTTTTTTAAGCTTATCATTCGGCTGATTTGTTACTTTTCATTTAGTGATATCTTTTTTTACTCGTAATCAAGGTACGTTTAAAAAAACCCCACACATCTTTTTTTTGGAAAAATATAAACGTGTTGGTGTGATATGGGTAAAACAAAAACGTGAGTGCTATGTTTTGTTTTTTTTCCCAAATGATTTGTTGTTGGTTTTAAGGTAACAAAACATATGGTTGTGTTTCTTTACATACAACACCATCTTTCTCATTAACGAGAAGGGTGCGTTTTTGTTTCTGTTATATTTCTTTTTTTCACGGAAGAGCCGAACGAGTAACATCTCAAGATCACCGAACGAGTAACAAATTCACAAGAGCCGAACGAGTGCAAAAACTCAAGGACCGAACGAGTGCAAAAAACTCAAGGACCGAACGAGTGAAATACACAAGGACCGAACGAGTAAAAGTTCACAAGAACCGATCGAGTGAAACCGAACGAGTGCTCTTACAACTCGAACCGAACGAGTTGATTCTTCTTTCACCGAACGAGTGAAAAATTTCTTGGACCGAACGAGTGACAAATCTCAAGGACCGAACGAGTCAAGTTTGTCGAGCACCGAACTAGTCAAAAACCCTTTATGAACCGAACTACATCAACCACGGACAAAATCTTCACGTTTTAAACAAATTTTCGGTTTTCGGTTTCGAGTATCGGTTGACTACAACGACTTATAAGCTTGACGATGTGCTTCGTAAGGATTCGTTTTCGATCAACGGAATATTTACTTTTAACCGACGATAACAGACTCCATCCGTACGATTAAAAAGAACACTCTTGCATTTTCTACATCTTTTCAAATTGTAGAAGACGTGAAACATGGGGAAGAACATGTTTTTTTATAAGTAAAACTTACTAAATTTATACAAGTTAAGCCCCCGTTCAACGTCTAAACAATATCTCATATATAATATTTTAGATTTTACATAGTTTACTATTGAACCCTTTCACTTTAAGCAAGTTTAAATATAACCTTTTACTTTCAAACTTTTTTTCATTTTTTCACTTTTAAAACTTTAATTTTTGTTTATTATTTTAAGTTTACATTAGTTTTCACAATTTTCAATTAGCCCTTTCGTTGTATATAATTTACACGTTCTCGTTTTAGCTCACAAATCAGTTACAAAAGTTTCAAGTTCTTCAAACGACACAAACGATTTTCACTAGCAAATTCTATTTTCAAACGGGTTTTTCTTGCGATTAGTAAAATCGCCGAAATACTCTTTATTTTTTCGGTTTAGTCAAGACTTGAGTAAAATCCCGTGAATAGTTTCTTCTACAACAACAATCATTTTAAACCCCGCTTAGATCCACAACTCTTTACACTTCATAATTCACGATAAAATTGGAAAAGAAAGAACCTTATCTTCCGTGTTCAGATTCAGAATACAACAAATGCAAAGCATAATTCAAGAAAAAACTAAAAGAAAGTTGCATGGTACCTTTTCAAAACGACTTCTATTCACACCCTCAAGTGTCTTATTAAACCACGACATAAAAGGAAGTCGAACCGAGGCGAGCGGATTCAAACGCGCAATTTGCAACACCTATGGTCAAGATCTAGAGACGGTTCACGGGCACAATGTTCCTGTAGCAGGATCAACTAACAAAAGCTCAACTGACAAAGAAGAATGTCAAGAGATTGGATATCCATTGCTTCTTTTAAAGTACTCAGACCAGTTTCAGATGTTCATCAAGTCACGGTTTTATTGAAAATATGATGAATATGTTGACATACACGCAACAAATTCCTACAAAACACTCGAACACTCCTTGCGAGGTCGAGACTCGATATTCCAGAATTCCGTGACACACTGATCCAACACATATAATCGTTAAGAAGTCGATTTGGTGAAAGAAGAGCACAACATAAAATGAGTGATGAAACAGGTGAATGAAAGACAAATCCAACATCAAGGAAAGACTGATACGAAGTAATTGCATTGGATCATTTGATGCTAGTTCAGTTTATGCATTAAAAGCAATGGACAAATCAAAAAGCAGATAACAAGCAACAAAATCAGGGAATGATGCACATGATTGATGATGCAGATATCAACCCATATAATGTGAAGAGCCATGCTGAGGTACAAATGACTGCTGATGATAAAGTATCTGCTACAGGACGAACAGCATACTGAGCAACCTGAATTCATTAATAAGGAGAGGTGACCAGATGCTTGAACAAAGTCATGACATATGAATACTTTTGCCTGCTAAATTAACTAATGACAAAGACAAACTGAGTTCCTCAAATCAATCACTCCGAGTCTGAAAATGTTTTGTCTCAAAAAGACTGTTGCCAGTGTCAAAAATAATTTGCAAAACTCCAAAGCACATTGTACTAATCTTGAACTACAAATGCAAAAGCAATGTTTAAAATCAAGGGCAACAGAGTCGATTTTAAAGAGAAAAGTAATGAAGCCAAAGTTAAAAATGACATCGATGTATCATGCAACCAATAAAACATCGAATTGGACACGTAGTTGGTGGCTAAATTACTTGCAGAGGATGAGAAGTTACATAAGGAAAAAGAGCATATGAAAACAGACTTACAAAGATCTTTTTGATTTCTAATCAAAAGTCACAACGTGTTCAACGCAAAAAACCCATAAGAATCTGTTAATGGAACATACTGAACAAAAAGTCTAAGAAAATGCTGATGTACTAAGCTCAGATTCAGAAAAAGGGGTTTGCAATTGCAGCATAAAAATGAAGTAAGGAAACTACAGGAAATAAGTGTGGAATACTAAGTTTGCAAAGCCATCAATCTTGGAGGAAAAACCCGATTGGACAACCACGTACACACATCATCTCCTCTCTCTCCGTTGTTTAGACAACCGACTGCGTTTAAGTCTGAAACAGACCTAGGAATTTCAAACCACGTTTTCCCTCCAAGTTGATGAACAACGACTATGTCAAAACGTGTCACTACACATCCTCTTCCTAAGAGAAGAGAATCTGCCCATAGCAAAACCTCATCACATAGGATTGCACCAACTCATCTAGGTATAGCTCCAAACGACATTGTTCATAATCACTACCTATGAGGAAGCTAAGAAAAACAGACAACATGAACACTCTAGGATCCCTAGAAATTTTTTCCGACACTCCAAAACATTTGTTTGCTCGACGTGTCAAAAATGAGTGGTCTTTAATGCAATCATGACGCTTGCTGTAATAAAAATTCCTGAAAGAATCAACTCGCGTGCTAAGGTTCCATCCAATAAGAACAACAAACAGAAACAACCCGTAGAGCCATAAGGTGTACAAAGAAAACCAAAGACAGAATCGCCAAAAGGACATATGTTTTCATCAAAAATCTACTACCACTGTGCCTGAGAAAACAACAATCCTATAACTTGGTCTCATAGGTGGCAACCAACGGGTAGAATTCTTAAGACTGTTTGGCTTAAAAGAGGTTCCAACATAAAGACATCGCCTCTAGCACAACAAAGGTTGAAAGTGAACGCCGCCAATATGTTCCAAATGCAGAGACCATAACCAATGTGAAAGCGAACAAGCTCTAATGTCATGCAGGTACTCAGCGTTAAGTACAGGTACATCGTTCACATCCTACAGAGAAGGACTCAGAGTATTGGTTACGGAAAAGACAGATATCTCAGAAAACAGGGCTTCAAGGAATTTTGATCTGATGATCATATTCAAAAGATGTTTGAACACAGTAGTTCAAGCCTTGGTCGTCAATGTCCAATGGCGTCTGCTGAAAATAACACTTCAGGCCCCGTTCCTCAATGTTCAAAAGACGTTTGATCGCAGCAGATCAAGCCTCGGTCTTCATGGCAATGACTTCTGATCATAACCGTATTAGAAACTCAGAATTCAAGACCACAACCATAACAGACAAGTTTCAAAGCTGTCCCAAAAGTGTTCCTCTAGCATCAAGACATAGTTACATCACGACAAGAGTTGGAATTCACTATTCCAACCCAGTCATATAAGCAATGCTGAGGACAACATGTCTATAATAATAAGAATTCAAAATCAGAAAAACAGAAAAATTCCAAAGTATTCTCTCGGACAAGCTCATACTTGTAATCGATAACATTTCTGCTTAGAAAGTCGATTAACATTTACACGGGTGTATACAAATGAAGTTCGAGCGATAGTTTTTTCAAATAGTTGTCCTAAACATGTCAAATCTAATTATCTAAATGATATGTGCAAAAAACAGTACAATAACCAGACTTCAAATAAACGGAAGGTTTATAACTTAACCTCCCAACGAGAAAATTAACATTTCTCGTCTTAGATCTGTTCTTACAGACATTCAATGTTTTCACAGCTCAAGAAAAAAGGATAGTGTACTTTACGTGTGGCTTAACCCTTACGTTAGAAAGAATCCTTCTATCATCTGGTTTTTCAAAAAAGTTGAACACCAATTTTTAAGAATTTCCCGATGACAATTCAAATCTTTCAAAAGAGTAGTTCAACACTCAACCCACCCAGTGTTTTCAAAAATACAACAATTTTTCAATGGTCCTATTTTTGATGGGGGGAGTTTTTCGAAAAACAAAGTTTTAAAATGTTCTTGGATACATTCGAACTTCGACAATTTCTATGTATTCAAAAACATAACAAAAAGTTCCAAACCATTCATAGCTGACCATATTTCCCAAAAGAATTTTCAAGACATATTTTAATCACAAGGTATTTCAAAAACTAAGTGTTTATTATTTAAAATAATGGGAGAAAATGTATTTAAAATATGATCTAATCGACTCAATGTGTTGAACAGAAAGAAAAGGTTTTATGGTTCGATCTTTTCATGACGATTCTGAAGTCATAAGGTGGTTAGGTTAGGAATCAATCCTATGATCCAACCAGAACCGGTGTGGATCTAACCAAGGATATCCAGAAGTTAGAAATAGCAGTCCTTAGGTATGATTGGAGATGAATGTATATGGGAATAATGCCGACTAAGATTGAGTTAACACTGGAACAATCACAACAAGGTGTTAGTAATGACATCTTGGTAAGCATTGAAGGCGGTTTGAAGATGAAAAGAAAATGTGTATGGATAAAAGGGTTGATAAAACAAAGATAGCCCTCCACACAACTTAAAGGCAGAAACCCGTTCAATACACTATGCTATGGTCAGAAATCACAGTTGATTACTGACATAGAAAATGACATCATTGGACCCAGGTGATGCAATGCACAAATAACCCTTCCCAGCCATTCGAGTTTCTCCTCCTCTCGAACAGAAACTTATCTCACTTGTCACGGAGAATACACAAGGTATCTATTGACATCATTCACTCCGAGACTTGTTGATATTGAATAGTTGGCAGTCTGGCTCCGCCATCCAGTACTAAAACCAAAATGCACTAATCCGCGTCTCAGAGCCAAGAGATCATAAAAATCTCGTAGGACAAATCATAGCCATTTCCAACCACTTGTTGAACATCATCAGGTTCACAAGCTGTTATCAAGAGTCCTACGTAATATCCTTGTGATATTTTCCAGAACATTCAGAGTGATACTCTTTAGTATTCACAATGACGAATGGAAATCCTTCCAGTGTCATCATCAAACAGCACTGCGGTAGGTGACTTGCGAGATTCTATATGAATCAAACTTGTGACAACTGGATATCGATTTGGTCTGGTAAATGAATTGACGGTTGATAAGCGTTGATAAAAACATGACACTCTCGATGTGTTACAAAAACTCTTTAACGAGTGACACGTCGATTGATTTATCAAGATCAATTTTCTCCTCGTTATTAACACGAACGTAAACCTGCAGGTCAAACGGTGGTAACGACAACCTCAATCCTATTCAAATGCTCAATCTACGAAGACATACTATCTAGAAAGCTCAAGATTGAAAGACAAAGACTTCCGCTAACTCTGCTTTAAAGCTTTCAAGATAATGCAATAGTATGAGCATGTTGGTTAAAAATAAAAGATCACAAGATGGCAAAGACGATAAAGATAATGACAAAGACTTAAAGTCAAGATAGCAAAGCATGAAGGAACAAGCCTACAACAAATAACGAAGACAAAGACCAAGAACACTCGAGCTTAAACGACAAAAGCAATCTCACTGATCTCATGAAGGAGTGTCATCAATGAACTCACTTCGGGGGAGATTGTTAGCCTTAATTTATTGAGTCGAACAAGGAAGCTCGGTCACTCTACGATGGAGCTTCGGTCTTTAATTAGTTAATGTTGTAATAGAATAATATCGGGAATCGGGCTCGATAGTGAATCTAATATTGTATATGTTTCGGGTTTAATCCCAAACAAAACCCGAGCCCGAGTCCTAGTTAAATATCCCTCGCGTCACATTAAATGTGTAGGGGTATATATATAGATATTTTCTCATATGAAAATATCTAATCTCACATAATATCTAATTTCTAATCTATCTTTTTCTCAGTTTCTCTAATCTCTCTCTCTTCTCTCTCTCTCTAAACAATTATCTCTTTTCTAGTTTCTTAGTTCTTGATCCGTGATTGTTGTGATATATGAAGTGAAGTGAAGTGTTAATCGGGAACCTACAATTGGTATCACGAGCCACGGGTGGGTGTAGTGATTTTTCTTATTCACTTTGAGCTTTGATTCCGAAAAAAAAAATTATCTCATAAACATTTTGTTGAGAATTCCTTTTTTGTCTCACACAAACATATCCTAATTTTTAATATAACATTTTAATAACGTTTTCCGTTTTACTTTTTTTCTGTTTTTCGTCATCTTCTTTTTCTGTTTTTCTTTCATTTTTTTTATCCATCTTTTTGTTGCTCTCTGGTGTGG
>BQNB010010810.1:23323-43891 GCA_026074375.1 Tanacetum coccineum | reverse complement strand
ATAGTTCTTCTCATGAATTTTCAATTAACGTGATGCATAAGCAATCACCTTCTCTCTTTGCATCAACACAGTGCCCAAACCTTTGATTGAAGGATCGTAGTATGTGATAAAATCTTCGCTTCCTTCAGGTAAAGTCAGAATTGGTGCACTACACAACTTCTGCTTCAACAGTTGAAAAGCTGCTTCTTGTTTGTCGCCTCAAACAAACTTGACCTTCTTCTGAGTAAGCTTGGTCATTGGTTTGGCGATCTTCAAAAATCCTTCGAAGAATCTTCGGTAATACCCAGTAAGACCTAAAATTTGACGAATCTCTGTTGGCCTTTTAGGAGATGCCCAATATTTTATGGATTCGATCTTGGAGGGATCCACGTGAATGCCTTAACTATCAATCACGTGGCCGAGAAATTATACCTTGGGAATCCAAAATTCGCATTTTGAGAATTTAGCTTACAACTCCTCTTTCTTAAGCAATTCCAGAATTGCCTTTAGATGTTCTTCGTGTTCCTTCTTGTTCTTGGAGTAGATGAGAATATCATCGATAAAGACGATCACAAATTTATCCAAAAATGGCTTGCACACGCAGTTCATGAGATCCATAAATACCGCTAGTGCATTCGTCAAGCCAAATGGCATAACCTGGAACTCATAATGAGCATATCGAGTTCTGAATGCCATCTTCGGAATATCTACTTTCCGTACTCGAAGCTGGTGATAACCTGATCACAAGTCTATCTTAGAATAAATACTGGATCTTTGTAGTTGATCAAATAAATCGTCGATCCTTGGGAGTGGATAACGATTCTTCACCGTTAACTTGTTTAGTTCTCGGTAGTCGATGCACATTCGAAACGATCCATCCTTCTTCTTAACAAATAAGACTGGAGCTCCCCAAGGTGAGAAACTGGGTCTTACGAAGCTCTTGTCAGAAAGTTCTTAGAGTTGGTCCGACAATTCTTTCATTTTGGACGGGGCCAATCTATAAGGTGCCCGTGCTACAGGTGCAACACCTGGTATCAAATCAATTTAGAATTCCACTTATCGAGTCGGTGGAAGACCCAGCAAGTCCTTAGGAAATACTTTAGGAAAATTTTGAACGATCGGTACGTCCTCAAGTCGCTTCTTCTCCGACTTGTCTTCAGTCTCCTTTGTAGTGACATGTGCCAAAAAGATAGGACATCCTTTTAGCATGTACTTCTGCATTTTAGTGCACGAGATGATGTTCGAACGAGTCTCGTTTCCCCGATCGCTTTTGTCACCGCGAACAATCAACGTTTCATTTCCCCAGGGAATACGAACAATTTTCTCGGCACAAACAATGACAGCTAGGTACTTTGCCAACCAATCCATACCGATTATGACGTTGAGACTACCAAGTTCTACAAGCATTAAGTCTATGTTGAATGGGCGATTCAAGAAATTTAATGTACAACCCTGAATGATAGCGTTTAACCTAATTATTCTCCCGTCAGCTAGTTTAACATCATAATAATGATCTAAGGTAGATGGTGTGATATCAATTTGGGAGCTAAATGCAGTAGACACAAAGCTTCTATCGGCACCAGTATTAAATAAGACAGAATCATAGCGGTTCTTTAGAAGGAACGTACCCGTAACGACATTTGAGTCTGGGTTTGTCCCTGCACGGCTTACCGCATACACTTTCGCTGGAGCATTGCCATTTCCACCTTGGTTACCACGGTTATTGTTTTTCAGCTTTGGACAATCCCTCTTGAAATGTCCTTGGGCTCCACATTTATAGCAAGTAGGTTTTTGACCTGCCCTAGTGCCTCTTTGGTTGTTAGTAGTGTTGGAATTTGCAGTACTCCTACAGTCACGGGCCAGATGGCCAACTCGGTTGCACTTGTGGCATTTTGGAGCACATTGACCGTCATGGTGATAGTTACATTTTGAGCACAGAGGTTTAGATCCTCCGTAAGGTTTCTTCTCACCAGACGCTGCAGCATAAGCTCTGCCAGTATTCTGCCTCTTGTTCTTTTTGTTGTTGTTGGTTATCATTTTTCTTTCTTTTGTTTTCACTCTGTCGTTCAGCAAAAATATGGATTTTCTTGTCCATCAGCTCAGTTTCAAATTCAATT
The DNA here is from genome assembly GCA_026074375.1 of Tanacetum coccineum. Classification (NCBI taxonomy): domain Eukaryota; kingdom Viridiplantae; phylum Streptophyta; class Magnoliopsida; order Asterales; family Asteraceae; genus Tanacetum; species Tanacetum coccineum. The sequence continues at coordinate 41,795 of BQNB010010810.1, read as the reverse complement.
GCATCCTGCATGGTTTTTGGCTTAGATGCCATTACACTTTCGTAAATCATGTCGGGCAAACGACCGACATATTTCTCAATGTTGTCTGATTCTTCAAGAAACATCCTAGCCCACATCAATGCTAGTTCCTGAAATCGTTGGTTGTAGGTTACCACATCGGTACCCTTTACCTTCAGATTCCACATCTCAGCCTCTAACTTCTTAATCTCGCCCCTTAGGCAGTACTTGTCAGTCATCTTCTTTTATAGGTTTTTCCAAGTCATTGCATAAGCAACATCGTGACTGACAGTCTTAACATGGGAGTTCCACCATGTTAGAGCACTTCCAAGAAGAGTACAAGTAGAAAACTTGATTTAGTTTTCCACAGAGCAGTTGCTTATATGGAACACAATTTTCATTCTTTTAAACCACTGAGTTAACTCGACGACTCCTTCAGTACCCTTAAAGTATAGGGGTTTGCATTTCATGAAGTCTAGGTAAGTACACTCACGAGCAGGAGGAGCTTGTCTCCTTATACCCGTGCCTGAATCATGAATGTCTTTGCCATTTCGGCTTTTGTCAGCATCATGTACTGCTAGTGCATCAACAACGCCTTTGTCAATTAGTCTCTTAAGTTGCTCATCAGTCACAGAAGTAGTGGGGGTGGTTGTTATGGCTGGTGTTGATCTGGTGGTTCTTTTTGGTGCCATTTTCTTCAAATCAAAAGAAAATATAATACCCGTTAGATTTCATAAAATCATAACCATGACATGACAAATACCGAATAAATAAAGTGAGATCACATCACACAGCGAAATGTACAACTGAATTGAAATTAACAATGTTGTAACTAAATCGACATTCATTCATAATAAATTAGATTATAGACATGACATAATCCATCCCTTCCATATATAATCTGGAAACATACATGATCTGATTCAGATACAAAATGATCACTTCCCTTAGGTTACAAAATGAAATATAAACAACCTAAAGCCTTACTAGCCAGGAGTTAACCCATAATACTTAGTAGGTTAAACAACATAGCTACAACATAACCAATCTAAGAGCTACTACTGGCCTCTTTCGGTATCTCGGGCTGTGCTGGACCGCTAGCGGGTCCCTGCTATCCCTGTAGTGTTGTCACCTGTACATGTAGTGTACTCATCAGTTTCAGTGTCTCCACAAGTTGTGCCTGTCGAGCGCGGTTTGCTGCTCATAAAGCTGCAATCTTTGTTTGCTGAGCTAGCACTGTAGCCCTCAGTGCTCTCACGTCATAACGGGCGGTGTCACTAGCATCCATTGACCGTCCGCAGGCCTCACAGGAAAGTTTAGCCTCTCTCTCCATGAGTAAAGCAGTGTGAGCATAAGCACTTCTGTCTCTATGTAGCATGTTGAGCCGACCGCTCATCAATAACCTGTCATCCTGTGCATCATCCAGTCTCCCATATATTTCATCTGTATCCTGCCTAACCATAGTGGCAAACGCTGTCATCCATCGACCCAACTCTGTGTCATCAGTCGCTGGTGCCCCTGGCATGCCCACAAGTATCTAATCTCAAGTGTTTGTGATAAGTGTAAAATACACATATCCATTAACACCAAAAATTACCCTAAATAACCCAAAACAGACTAAAAATGACAAAAATATACTTGTTTTTGTGTGTGCAGGTACGGATATATCAAAAATCACAAGAAAACGATCAAAATTGGGCAAACACGGACACGAGAAATGGAAAAGCACAAGAGAAGCCAAAGATTCAAAGCCAAAGCCAGAAAAAGTCAAACCTCAGTCAAAGAAAGTCAAAATAGTCAAAGTCAAAGTCATTCACTAAAGGACAAATCCTAAATGTTTCATTTCAGTCCCTCCAAGTTTCAAAAGTTACACAAATAGTCCCTAACTCTTATTGGGCCCTTAAACCCCTTAAATACCCTACCCGGATCCATAACTAGCCCACAAGCCCATTACCTAGCCCAATACCCTTTTAATAAAACCACAAGGACCATTTATTCCATTTATAAAAGTCCTTTTAACACTACACCTTTCAATAAACAAAGACAGGGACCTAAGTTGTCATTAGGCCAAAGTTTAAATCCTGTTTACCCACTTTCAGTTAAAACAAGCGAGAAAGAACGAGTACTATTCATCGTCTCCTCCAAAGTTACCTACAGTCAAAACAAAGGGTTTTTCACAATTAAGGGGTACAAAAGACTATTCAAGTAAAGTACAACATAATGGCAGGGTTAATTATGTCAAATCAAGAGCTCTTATTGGTTCACTTAAGCTAGATGGCCACGTGGATGTAGAGAAAGCACAAAAGAAGATGGGTTTTACTCTATTATCACTCACATAAGTAGCACAAGCTGTCACATCAAAGGAATGACAGCTTGGCAATCCGTGTGTGCATCTTTTGATCCAAGGGCTATTATTGTTGATCCAATGATTGGGAAAATGAATGGAAGAGATTTGTGATGCAAGCAAAGGCCTAGAATCTTCATCAGCAGGCTATAAATAGCCCTCACTATCACACACACACGAGGAGGGTTAGCTTTTCATTTTTTTAGCTGAATCTTTTTTAGCTTATTTAGTTTTCCTTTAAATATAATTTCATAAAAACTCTTGTAATTTGAAGTTTTAAAGTATTGTACCTCTTTTATTAGTTAATGAAGTCACTCAATTAAGTTTACATAAGCTGTTTTTCATTTTATAAGCTCTTAATCATTCTCTTATCGGATCCATAAGCTAAGTTTCAGTACTCATTGAGTCTATAAGTCTTATTTGAGCTTTATTCAGTGATAATCAAATCCAAAACATTTAAAATCTGGATAAACTACCTTACCTTGACCATGTGGACAATAAGCTTTTGAAGGAGATCAATAATGAAAAGGGATCTCATGGACTTTAACTAGATTATCCATAAGGATAAGCTAGAGCTAGTAGATAAGCTCAATTGAGCCTTTAAGCTTCTGTTTGGCTGAAGCTACTTGTAAGTCCTTCTTTTACTTTCCTTGTCTTTAATTTCTAGTTTAATTGCTTATAAGTGCTTATTAGTGTAAACTATTATTTGCTTAATCTGTCTGTAATTGTCCTTATTTGTGGCTTATTTATTATCTATTGTGATCTATTAGTTCAGTAGTTAGTTAAAAATTTAATATAGATTAGATAATAGTTTGTTTTCAATTCTGTCTTAAAACCATAAAAAGCCAAAAATAAGTAGTTTAGCTTAGATTCTTAGATATAGCTTATTTGATTAATGAAAAATGTTTGTTAAGCTTGTTAAAAGCTATTAGTTATCTGGTAATTAGAATTAGATCATTAGATCTTAATATAATAAGCTTAATCAAAATCTGCCTTATTATAAATGAGTGTTTGGAACAGCATGTTTTGACCTTACAAAGTCATGACAATTGTGGGGGGGTGTTTTTGTTTTAGTCAGCTGAGTTTTCATAAATGATTAGGTTTTGAGCAAGTTTTTAGGATTAGTTTGGATTTAACTTCATTTTAAGGCTTAATCTCTAAGCTGTGCACCAAGGGAGATTTCTCCCTTTGTTTTGATTACTAAAATTTAGCCCAAGCTCTTATAGGCTTGGTAATTGTCTGTTTTGTGATCTAATACACTCAATAAGAGTGTTCATTGCAGGTTAGACCAAATAGGTCACCTGCAAGTTGGTTTTGACTTTTGTTCATTTGTGCTAGCAGTAGTAACCTTTGTTACTACTGCTGTCATTTCTAGTTTAATTTTAGGTTAGTTAATCTAAGTTTTAGTATCTTAGTAGCTTTAAGTTTAGTCATAGCTTAGCATAGTTTAAGGCTTGTTTTTCATTTTTTAGCTTATTTGTTTAGGTATAATTACTCTCTAAATTTTCAAAAAATCACCAAAAAGACCAAAAATAGTAGTAATTAGAGTTAGCTTTTAAATTAGATTTTTAGCTTGTTAAGTTTGATTTTAAGATTTGAAATTATAGCTTATAGGTAGTTTTCCTAGTTTTCAAAAGCTTTCTCTCTTTTATAGCTTTTTGAATGATCTAGCTTATTGTGAAATTGAGCTCTTTGTGATTACTTCTGAGCTTGTGCTTTTGATCTTCAAATTTAGATAGTTTTTAATGTTAACGGCTAAGTTAGTTTTTTATTTTTAGATCATATACATCATAAGCTTTCCATAACAGTTTTCAGTTTGCAAATTGAGCTAAAATTGAGCCTTGTGTAAGCTTTTAAGTGGAAAATAGCAAAAGTAAGCTCAAACACCCACTTTCTGTAACAACTTTTTCTTAAGCTGTTTTTGAGCTTATTTCTCAGTTTCAGTTGGTATTGTTTTTATAAAAAGTGCTTAAAATTAAGTCCTTTTTAAGTTCCAATAATTAGTTTTTGAAAAAAAGTGAAAAAGAAAAAAAATATACCAAAAAGTGCTTAGCACCATTCGAACCCTGTGACCTCGGCTTGCATACACATCTCCTTACCATCTGCTCTAGTGGGACAAGTTGTCCACTCTCTTCACCATATAATAGTTATACTTGTTCTTCTTTTCCTTTTCCCTTATAAGCCGTAGCTTATTTGAGCTCTTTTTGAGCTTATTAGTTAAGCTGAAATCTTTTTTCAATTTTTACTTTGATTTTTGTTAGGTTATAGATTTTCCCTGAATTTTTGGTAATTTTTCATTAAGTATTTTATTTTTAATCATTTTTCTTAAGATTTTAATTTCGAAAATTCATAAAAAATAGAAAAAGTTTCAGAAAATTACAAAAAAAATAGTTTTTAGTTTTATAAAAATTAGCTTTAGTTTTACATTAAGAAAAATCATTTTCACCCTTTTTAGATTTTTATTTTCATTTTTGAGCTTTATTTTTAATTCTAAAAAATAGGATTTTAATTTTAAAAATAGTTAAAAATAGTTTTCTGAGTTTTTATGATATTCTAGATTTTTTATGTTTAATAAATCATTTTTTCTATATTTTAATTTTTAGGACTTAATTTGCTATTTTTTAGGATTTAATTAGATTAAATTAGTTTTTAATTCATAATAAATTCAAAAATAATCAAAAAAATATTTTTCTTTTTCTTAAAATTTTCTTTTGTCCTATTTTAGGTTTAGAAATTTAGTTTGCAATTTTAAAGTTTAATTTTGTCTTATTTGCTTAATTGTCGCGTTTTATTTGTTTCCCGTTAATTGTTTAAGTGTTTAATTGCTTTTAATTGTTCATTTTAATTGTTGCTTTTATTTAGTAGTTATAGATACTCAAAAATATCTTTTCTCTCATTCAAATCATAATCCAAGCTAAAGCAAGGTTTCAATTTCACAAGTCGTTGGGGAAACGACCCGGGTGATCATTCTTCCCGGTTAAATATACGTATTATATATTATATATATCTTTTAGAGTGAGCTTTTCTTAAGGGAGACTTTAGGAAAGTTCTTAATTGCTCTTTTGGAATATTATTATATATTTTATAGTATATAAAACTACTATCAATTTTTGGCGCCGTTGCCGGGGACTTGTGTTAAAGATTCCGTCGTTTACGTTTGTTGAATTTGGTTTGAAGATCCTTTCGTCCTCGAAAGTTTCATTTTTGTTAAATATTTCAAAAATCCAAAAAAAAATTAAAAAATATAAAAAGTAAAAAATATTTTCTTTTTCTTTTTAGTATAGTTATCATATAAATATATAAAAAAAATCAAAAATTAAAAAAAATTGTCCTTAAAAAAATAAATAAAATACACAAAGTTGGTAAAAGAACACCAACATATAATACTCTCAATCGAGGTATTATCATAAATAAGTTCCGGTGAACTTGAAAAGTTCCCAAATCGAATCAAAGATTTTAAAACTTGCCATTTGTGTCATTTACGAGGTACGGCTCATCTTAAGAAGCAATTTTTAAGAGTTACCGTGAAGTAATTCGATTATTTGGTTTAAGTTGTCTTCCGTGTATCCGTTTAAAATAGATTGTTAAAAAAAAAATCAAAAATTCAAAAATCAAAAAAATTAGTGTAATTTTTGTTTACTTTTTAATTTCTTTATTTTTAGTGCATGCGCACTCGTTCTCAAACTCGTAATCGAAATCGTCGACAACAACAAATAACACCGGTTATTGTTGAGGAACCCGAGTTTCCAATGGCCGACAATCGTACCATGGCTCAGATGCTACAAGCTCCCATCGTTCGAGGGGATGCATGTAATTTCCCAAAATCCAATGGCTACTTGGTTAAGCATGGTTTGATCAATCCTTGTTCAAAACAAACAGTTTTTCGGACATGATAAAGGGAGGATACACATGCTCAAATCCGATATTTCAATAAAGCATTACTTCAACAATGAGATTTCGGACGTTCACCGAGCCATGCGATTAAGCTTATGCTTTTTCCATTTTTCTCTTGAAGGTGAGACCGGATTTGGCATTAGAAAAAGAACCTCAACGATCGATTTTGACATGGACCGATTCCTTCGTTTCATAAATTCTTTAATCAATTCTTTCCTCCTTCAAAATACGACAAATCTTCGTAACGAAATCACAGATTTCAACAAAGATTTGGACGAAATCGTTTATGATTGGGGGGGACTTGGGATCGATTTAATGGAACTTCTTCGAGCATGCCACACCACGGATTTTCAGAACACAATCAGTTGGATACGTTTTTACAATGCTTTGAATGCTATGATCAAGATCGTTAAATTCGGGGTGGAAAACTTTTTGGATAAGGATGCCTAGTGAATGCTTGAGAGAATTATCAAAGTAAAATCCAAGGTTTCGCGTAATTCACGAAACAAGGCAGTCGTTGCCAAAGTAAGTTCGAATTCATCTACTCCAGGAATTTCACCAGATGTTGCTGCTCTTACAACCGAAGTCTCTGAACTTAAGAATTTGATGAAGACTATGATTATCGACAAACAAAAAGCCCAAGCTCCCGCAACCGTAAAAGCGGTCGAGCAGAGTTGTGTAACTTGTGGAGGTGCTCACTCTTATAAAAATTGTACGGCCACGATGGCAATGTTTATTCATTTGAACAACATTCAAGAGTACGTTTCACCAAGCTGCTGCAGCCATTTTTAATCAAGGAAAACACAAATTCTAGACCTCGAATGGTTTCAAATCAGAAATCCGAACACTGGTTTTACTACGATTTCAAATCAATCAAAAAACCGTTTCAATCTAAAATCAAGGAAATAATTCAACAAAAATCGAGGATACAATTTTAATACAAAACCATATTCAACCAAGGACAAGTTTACCAACCTCCAACGATTCAACCACCAGTTTATCAAGCTCCTCCTCAATAAATGCAAGGCGTTTCAAAGACCGATTTCGAGAATTATGTCAAGGCTAATGATGTTGTGTTACGGAATATGCAAAATCAAGGCCAGGGTTTACAAAACCAGATGACAAAATTTTAACGGAAATGCTTTCTAAGTTCATTTTAAATACTTACAACAAGCTTCATCTTCAATTACAGGTACTCTACCAGATGTCAAAACCGTTACTAAACCCTTGTGAGCATGTTAAGGTATTCACACACGAAATGTGGTAAGACTGTGGAAGACCCTTCGACTCCTCTTGTTCTACACCGTTGTTTTTAACTCCTCAAAAGGAACCTGAACAAAACAGGGAAGACATCAATGGACAAAGTGCAAAAACTAAGTTTGAGGAGTACCGCACAAGTCCCATCTTTCCAGAGAAGAAGATTCTATTTCATTGATATCTTAAAAACCAAAAAGCAAAGAAACCGTTAACATTGAAATTCAAGAACCAAATTCTCCAGAAGCCTAGTTCATATTCACCTTAAAATTTCCATATCCGATGAGGATGAAAGTGAGAGGCCGAAACGATACAACCAAGTGCTCAACATAGTCCCGGTTTGAGATTGTTTTAAACAATACTCAGTTTAGAGATGGATTGAAGTTGACTCTCGTCGAACAATGGTCGAAGTTCAACAGATGTTTAAGCGGTTTACTAAGGCAACAAAGAGGAAACTCGAGGAAATCGCAATTACAACCGTAAATGTGAATGTTCCGCAATCATCATGAACAAAGTTCTCGAGAAAACTCGTAGACTCCGGGGAAAATTTCTTATTTCTGCTGTGCTCTACAAGAACTGATAGGACTAATGCTGTTTAAAGCCGATTCCGGAGCTAGCATAAATCTTTTACCTCATTCTATCTACAAGAAACTTGGGCTTGAAGCTTTGACTCCAACTCGAATGACACTCGAGCTTGCCAATCATTCCATTACTCACTACGATATGGCATAGGCCGAGATGTTGTAGTTAGAGTTGAGGTTTTCTCTTTTCTTGCGGATTTTGTGTGGTAATTTTGAAACCTAGACCCGAGAGTGGCTTATTATTTTAGGAAAGGCCTTTCTTCGCACGCAAAAGCTACTCATGATTTGTACGAAGAAAACATTGACTTTAAGAGTTAGGTGAAGGAAGTAAACTTGTTATTATTGCCGATAAATCTGAGGAAAAACAAGGAATAAGCATTTTGTTTACGCCACTTTATGTCATCGATTATCAAAAATGTTCCGTTAGTGGCAGTAACACTATTATTCTGATGATCCTTCTCCTAGTTCTTTATACGGTGAAGACTAGTGGATAAAACTTGAAAGTTTCCGATGAAACTACTCCTCTTAAACTATTACCACTGGGTGATGACGTTTCAATCTTTTAATAAAGATTCATAAAAGGAAATTTTCAAGTTCATTCAAATCCTCTTTTTAAATTTGATGACAATTTCAAATCTAGCACCATAAATCCTCTTTTTGATGAGATGGAAGGAAGATGTCGAGACTTCGAGTAATTACAACGACCAGTGTTACTTCACATCCCCCTTTGTCCGTAAGCGGTAGTGATTGTTATTTGATCTATGAGATGAAATGATGTTTTTCTTTCTATGGAAATTCAATGGGATTATGAAGAAGGTTATTATGGACTCAGATGGAGATGTACTTTCTTTAATAGTTTGCTTTATGAAGATACCACCCATAAATTTTGCTTTCGAAGTTGATTTCCGATCCATGAATTCAGAACAAAAATGAAATCTTCGATTACTTTTTTCGCCAAGCGAATGATCCTCTTCACCCATGAGTTCGCCGGTTGAACTTATTACACTTCACTTCGAGGAATGATCATGATTGAGGAATATCTTTAGTTTAGACTGTGCATTTGTGAGATTTCAATTTCGGGTTACAGGGAAAAATGTTCATGCTATATCAGAGTTCATTTTCTCGAGTCAATTCACCCGTTAATCCTCCTTATCCCGTTGAGGATAGATGAACCCGTTTCAGAAGAGATCAGATATTTTCCTTGTCTTCCAGATGTTTAATTCCACCGCGTGTGAGGAATGATGATTCCGAAATAAAGATAATTGAGTTTACCTAACCTTGACCATCAAGATGATCAGTACAGATCCTCGTCCTCACCGGAACCACGGTTAGTTGAGAAATAATTGAACCCGAAGCGGGTATTTTGATAACCAAAGTGTTTAAGGGTGTTTCTAAGTCATGATTTTATGGCCAATATTTTACCTACCCTTCTCACCCTTGTTCCGATTTGACCTTCATTTTCATTATTTCTTCATTTCTCTCCTTCGGAGGAAGGACACCATTTTTGACCCGAAATCATAACCTTTCACATTTTTTTATCTAGAGTCGGTAGCATTCTCAAATGGATGCTTTCTTGTTCTAGTGTTGCTCTCCCCTAAGACGAATGGGAATTCAGGGATCTCGAGTCGGAGCTTGGCGACTCGGTACAAAAAACAAGCCGCTTCGTGGGAGTTCACCCCATGCTTATCCTTTTCTTTCTTCTTTCTATTTTCTATTTGGAATATGGTTTGTGATGTTGTGAGGTTGTACTTTCCGTTCTTTTGTGTTTGTGTTTGTTGTGATTTTTTGTAGGATTGAACCAACAATCTTTCTGGAAGATCTCTCGTGTTCAGTGTTGTGTCCGGTTCACTCGAGCTTCCTATCTTTGTTTGCAACTAGTTTTGAGGGAGATCGATATTCTTTCATCTTATCGATTCTCGGTTTATCTTTCATAGTTCATAAACGGCTTAGATTTAAGTTAGAGATAGCCGGCCTTTAACATTGAGGACAATGTTCGTTTTTAGTTTGGGGAGGCGGGAATCTATCGATTGGATTTACCGCTTATTGTTTTTGTTCTCATTGTACCCGGTTTTCCAAAAAATAAATTTAATTTTTTAAGTTTTATTGTAAAAAAATATTAATAATTTAGTGTTAGACACGAATGTAGTTTTTCGTTGGTGAGAATAAGAATTAATTTTGACCCGATCGAACGTATTGAAGTTCTAGCTTTCTCCCTTAGAAAAATTAATGATGATAGTTTGTGCTAAGTCTCCTGTAGACTTTAAACATGCTAGATTGAATCATTAGTAATGAAGTCTTGTGCTAAATCTCAAGTAGATTTTAAATTATAGCCAAGTTGGATTTATTAGGCTAAGTATTTGGATCTCTTTATTAGGGTTTTAAATTGCAAAGAGTAAGAGCTGAATAGTGGATATTTACAAATTGGATGCTAAACATGGTTTCTATTTGGAAAACTTTAATGGGCTTTATAAAAATCAACTTGTGTTTTTTTCCAAAGTTCTTAAAATTTATTAATTCATACGTGTTCTCTTTTAATTTTACAAATTAGAGTTTTTACTCTTTAAAAGTCTAATCAACTTATTTAGAGAAAGCTTTATGAATGGAAGTCAACTCAATTTATAAATAAGAATTTTTGATTAAGCTTATATCTTTGGTTTTCTAAAACGAAATTTTGCTATTTGCAAATATATGGTGTTATTAGTAAAATGTAAACTAATATAAAAAAAGATGGAAAAAGAAAAAAACATATTATTTGGTGAAATAAAAGGATGCAAGTTTATAAATCCTTAGTATTAATAATAATATACAAACTCCATCGCAATAAAGTACATGGGCATTTGTCGGTTCGCTCCCGATGTGGACCATCGAAAGAAAGGGTGTAGGATGTATATTTAGGGGTTTGGTTTCATAATAAGTTACACGGACTCTTGTCGGAGGGCGGTGGTCGATGTGTCGTTGAAGGAAAAGTGATTACGGTTTCCTAGCCTATTAATGTAAATAGTAATAATAATATTGAAAATTTAGAAAATAAAATAGTAAGTTTCATTCTACTTAAATCAAACAAAGTATCTTGTGAACCAAAAATTTGCAAAAGTCTACAAGGCTTTTTCATCGGAAGTTCATGCGTTTTGATTATTATTCTATTGAGAGTGTGTGTCAAAAAACCTTAGCACTTACCCGTTGACCGTGGATGCTAGAGAAGCAAGTAATTTATGGCCAAGATGAACCAACGTTGTCTTAGCTAAGGGTTTTTTGTTGCTTTTAGTTGTGATTTACTATGTGATTAACATATTAGCCCAATAAAGGCCATGTGTATATGATTGGTCGGAATTTCAAACTATCTATAATATGTGGGGATTTTTGATGGTTTAAATTATTTGAGAAACACCACACTAGTAAATTATGATTATGTCGGGAAGAGAAATTCACAAGTTGTAATTATAAGTAGTCTTAGCATCTTGACTTGTACTTAACGGTGATCTTATTTTTAAGCTTAGTATTGGGAAAAAGTTAGAACCTAGCCACGGGATGTGTGGTATAAATAACAACACTTGTCAAATTTTGACTATGTACAGTACAAAGGCAAGTATGATATAATATAATGGTGATCCCATTTTATATTCATTCTGTGTCCTATATTACATCTCCGTCTTCATCATTATGAATCATACCGTGACTTCTAATAAATTAGATGCTTGTTAGAATCCATATCAAGTAAGTATCTATGATTTTAATATCACTATTGTTTAAAAATGCTTGAAGTTCAAAATTAAGCATTTCATTTTAAGACTTGAGATATCATTCTTGTTACGTGTTGTCTTATGTTGATAGAATGCCTCCCAAAAGGACGTCAACATCTGAAGCACCAGCCATGACTCAAGCTGCCATCAGGAAACTAGTTGCTGAATGTGTTACCGCAGCTCTAGAAGCACAAGCCGCTAACCTGACAAATACTAATAATACCACCATACCAAGAGAAGCTCCTATAGCAAGACAATGTAGCTACAGAGAGTTCATGAGCTGCCAACCTATCAACTTCAAAGGTACGGAAGGCGCTATTGGTCTTATCCGCTGGTTTAAGCGAACTGAATCAGTGTTTTCTCGTAGCAACTGTACCAAAGACTACAAGGTGAAGTTTGCTACTGGTACTTTAACTGAAGAAGTTCTATCCTGGTGGAATTCTTTTGCCCAACCTATTAGGATAAAAAAAGCTTACAAGAATACATGGGTTGAATTCAAGAAGCTTTTGATAAAGAAGTATTGTCCCCGAACTGAAGTCCAGAAGATGGAAGACGAATTTTACCATCTGACTATGAAGGGGAATGATCTCAAGACATATGTGAGAAGATTCTAGGAATTGGCAACCTTTTGTCCCACTATGGTGCCAGATTCTGAGAAAATGATGGAAGTTTTCATCGGGGAATTGCCTCGAAGTATTAAAAGGAATGTTACCGCCTCTATACCTCAAACTCTAGAGGAAACCATTAACATAGCCCAGAGGCTAATGGATCAGGTAACAAAGCACACCCCGGTGCAAGTATCAAGTGATCACAAACGAAAGTTTAACGAAAGAAGAACTTTCAATAATAACAACTACTGTAACAACAACACTAACAACCGCTACAATAATCACCAACCACAATAGAACAGAATATAGGAAACCTTTAGGTCTTATGCTGTCACTCCAACTGAAAACAATAGGTATATTGGAAACCGTCCCTTGTGTAAGAAATGCACTCTGCATCACATAGGACCTTGCACTGTTAAGTGTAATACTTGCAACAAGGTTGGCCATCTAACCAAGAACTGCAGAAACAAAGGGCCAGCCACTGGAAGCAATCTGCTACTAGTGACAGTTACTTGTCATGCCTATGGAGAGAAAGGGTATTATGCAAATCAGTGTCAAAAGACCACCACACCAATCCCCAGGAAAGAGCCCTACATGTGAAATTGAAAGGAATGCTCACCAAGACCCGAACATAGTCATGGGTATGTTCCTTCTAAACCAACATCTAACTAGAGTATTATTTGATTATGGAGCCGATAAAAGCTTCGTATCCATATCTCTTGCCTCTAAGCTAAATATTCTACCCATTACAATAGATACCTTTTACAATATCGAAATGGCTGATGGAAATCTAGTAAGCACAAACGCCGTTATTCAGGGTGCAACCCTGACTTTGTTAAACCAACCTTTCGAAATTGATCTTATTCCGATCAAACTCGGTAGTTTCGACATCGTCATTGGTATGGATTGGTTATCCAAGTATCATGCTAGAATTATCTATGACGAGAAAGTATTCCACATCCCAATCAACGATGAAACTTTGATCATCCGAGGTAACCAAAGTAAAACCCGACTAAGTCTCATATCTTGTATAAAAACTGAAAGATATATATCTCGAGGTTGTCAAGTTTTCGTAATCCAAGTAATGGAAAAGAAGTCAGACGAGAAAAGACTAGAAGATATCCTAGTTGTTAGAGAATTCCTAGAAGTTTTTCCTGAAGATCTACCTGGCCTTCCTCCCGTTCACCAAGTAGAATTCCAAATCGATTTAATTCCAGGAACAACACCTGTAGCCCGAGCACTCTATAGATTAGCTCCTTCAGAAATACAGGAACTATCTAACCAACTTTAAGAGTTATCAGATCAAGGTTTTATTCGACCAAGTACTTTGCCTTAGGGAGCTCCTGTCTTATTTGTCAAAAAGAAAGACAGATCTTTTAGAATGTGTATCGATTACCAAGAGTTGAATAAACTTACGTAAAGAATCATTACCCATTACCCAAGATTGATGACTTATTTGACCAACTTCAAGGTTCGAGTGTCTACTCGAAGATTGACTTAAGATCAGGCTATCATCAACTGAGAGTCAGGGATGAAGATATTCCTAAGACTGCTTTCAAAACAAGATACAGACACTATGAATTTCAAGTGATGCCATTTGTTTTAACTAACGTGCCTACTATATTCATGGATCTCATGAACCGTGTGTGTAAACCATACTTGGACAAATTCGTAATAGTGTTCATCGATGATATTCTCATCTACTCTCGTAACAAAGAAGAGCACACAAATCATCTAAGAATAATCCTAGAATTACTCAAGAAAGAGAAGTTGTATGCCAAGTTCTCCAAGTGTGATTTCTAGATTCGTATCGTGCAATTTCTTGGACACTTAATTGATAGTCAAGGACTTCATGTTGACCCCGCCAAGATTGAAGCATTTAAGAATTGGGCATCTCCTACTACACCCACAGAAATACGTCAATTCTTAGGACTTGCCGGCTATTATCGGAGATTTATCAAAGATTTCTCGAAGATTGCAAAGTCTTTGACTGAATTAACCCAGAAAAACAAGAAGTATATCTGGGGAAAAGACCAAGAGTCGGCTTTTCAACTACTTAAACAGAAGCTATGTGAAGCTCCAATCTTAGCATTACTAGAAGGAAATGACGATTTTATTGTTTACTGTGATGCATCCCATCAAGGTCTGGGAGCGGTGTTAATGCAAAAAGAGAAGGTTATTGCATATGCATCCCGACAACTTAAGCCTAATGAAGAAAACTATACCACTCATGATCTCGAATTAGGAGCAGTAGTGTTCGCTCTTAAAATTTGGAGACACTATATGTATGGCACCAAATGTACTGTGTTCACTGATCATAAAAGTCTTCAGTATATCCTTGATCAGAAAGAGTTAAACATGAGACAACGCCGTTGACTAGAATTGTTTGCAAATTACGATTGTGAAATTCGCTACCATCCTAGAAAGGCGAATGTTGTAGCAGATGCCTTAAGCCAAAAGGAACGAATCAAACCACTCTGAGTTAGATCATTAGTTATGACCATTCATCTAAAATTACCTTCACAAATTCTCAATGCTCAAACTGAAGCACTCAAAGAAGAAAACATCAAGGCTGAAAACTTACGAGGAATGGACAAAGCAATTGAAATACGTCCTGATGGAACTCGTTGTATTAAAAACCAAAGCTGGTTACCACTTTTTGGTAATCTGAGAGACTTAATCATGCATGATTCCTATAAATCAAAGTATTCCATTCACCCAAGTTCTGACAAGATGTATCAGGATCTAAAGAAACTCTATTGGTGGCCTAACATGAAGGCAATCATGGCTGAGTATGTTGGCAAGTGTTTAACATGATCTAGAGTTAAAGCAGAATGTCAAAAGCCATCTGGCTTACTGGTACAACCAGAGATTCCTATGTAGAAGTGGGAAAGAATAATAATGGATTTCATCACAAAACTACACAAAACATCAAATGGACATGACACAATCTGGGTCATTGTCGATTGCCTAACCAAATCCGCAAATTTCATCCCTACCCGAGAGACAGATAGTATGGAAACCCTTACAAGATTGTACATAAAGGAAATAGTCTCCTGGTATGGAGTGCCAATATCTATCATCTCAGATCGTGACAGTCATTTCACGTCCAGATTCTGGAAATCATTACAAAGTGCTTTAGGTACTTAATTAGACATGAGTACGTCATATCATCTCGAAACTAATGGGCAAAGTGTAAGGACCATCCAAACACTTGAAGACATGCTTCGAGCCTGTGTTATAGATTTTGGAAAAGGATGGGAAAAACACTTACCATTAGTATAATTTTCTTACAATAACAGTTACCATGCCAGTGTTAAGGCATCACCATTTGAGGCACTTTACGGTCGAAAGTGCAGATCACTTGTTTGCTAGGCCGAAGTTGGAGATGTTCAACTTACGGGACCAGAAATAATCCATGAAACCACTAAAAAGATAGTGCAAATTCGACAACGCTTACAAGTTGCAAGAGACCGACAGAGAAGTTATGCCAATATAAGACGAAAACCATTAGAATTTCAAGTTGGAGATCGAGTTATGTTAAAAGTGTCACCTCATAAAGGTGTCATCCGATTTAGAAAACGAGGAAAGCTTAATCCCCGGTACATTGGACCTTTCAAAATCCTTGAACGGATTGGCCTAGTGGCATATAAACTTGAGCTTCCTGAAGAGCTTAGTAATGTTTACAGTACTTTCCACGTTTCTAATCTAAAGAAATGCTTATTTGACGAATCCCTTGTCATTCCAATAAAAGAGCTTCGACTCGATGACAAACTCAACTTTGTGGAAGAACCAGTGGAGATCATGGATCGAGAAGTCAAGCAACTAAAACAAAGTCGTATTCCTATAGTCAAAGTAAGATGGAACTCTAAAAGAGGACCAGAATTTACATGGGAACGCGAAGATCAAATTCGTGCCAAGTATCCACATCTGTTTTCAAACATCACTCCGGCATCCAACTAAATCTCGGGACGAGATTTCTTTTAAGGGAGGGAGACTATAACAACCCGTAATTTTCATCAATGTAATTATCCATCTATTAAATTAGATGCACTGTAATATCCATCTATTATATATACCACCTTTTTACAGGGAAATTTTTGCTTTATCTCATTATGCAACGTAACTTGCATCTCTAAAGTAAACGAGCTCACGCAACCTCTACCAATGCAATCTCTATCTATGTTTATATCATGTAAACATCCTAATATGTCAAGTCTATATCTTAATATCATTTTTACCAAGTACATTCTCCATTTAACGTACTTTTCAAAACGTTATTTCAAAACAAGCATTAAACGTTAACGTTTATATCAAAACCATAATTATATGTAATGTATACATATAAAATGAATATGAAAGCCTTTCAAGCATGTGTACAAGTGTACAATGCACAACATTTGAATATGTTTTCCCTCCTAAAACAAGTTACAACTTTCTAAAGCTCAATGTATAAATCATCAAAGCACGAATTCAAAATTTGCCATTTTCCCTCCATTCTTCTTAAGGATTTTATACCATATTTTAAACACATGTTACAAGTTCCAAATACACAATATGTAAACCCTAATTACCCTATTCCTAAACCCTAATACACGTTTTAAAAACCCTAAACCCTAAATGAAACCCTAAAACCCTAATTTCACTTTAAACCAAAAACTAAACCTTAAACCTTAATCCTAAACCATAATCTAAGTCCTAACCTTAATCCTAAACCCTAATCTAAGTCCTAACCTTAATCTTAAACCCTATTCTATCATAAACCCTAATCTATCATAAACCCTAACCCTAACTCAAATTAAAACCCTAAATCCTAAGCCGAAACCCTAATCCAACCGGAGACCCCTTTATTTTCATTTTTACCCATTTTAAGCAACCAAGTACCTCAAGCACCTCCCTTGCATCACCATGACATCCCCTAGCAGCCACCCTAGCACCTTACAAGCACCTTAATCACCTCCCTTGGCCACCAAGTAAACAAACACCTACTTGTCACCCTTGTGGTTAGCCGTGAACCTCCACACCACTCCACCATTCATAGCTACCTTACTAACTCTTCCTAATCCCCATCTAGCCTTCATTAGTCATCTCCACTAGCTAGGACACGCATCCAACACCAAAACTTAGGCACTAAGGCTCTTTGAGCACTATATATAGCCAAAACATACACCCTCATTCAAACACATCTCAAATTTCATCATACACATAAGTGGAGTCTTAAATAAGACCAAGAAGGATCAAGTGAAGTCCCTAAGCTCAGAATAGAAGCCAAGAATCAAGAAAAAGGAACCCTTGAAGTCGTTACTAGGCGTACGAACCCGAAAACCCCATTTTGACCCATTTTAGCTCAAGTAAGCAAAAAAATCTTGTTCAATAAGCTTATAATTTGTATTATAATATTCATAATACTCTTAAGATCATGTATGAACTTTTGTTAAAGCCTTGAATCCTCAAACCCATGCGTTTTTTATTAAAACCCTAAAACTGACCTCTTTTGATTTTCTTGCTAACGAATCCTTTTTCTAAACTTTTGTTACATTAAAACATCTTATTTTAGCTTATTCTAATAAGCTATAACCTGCAAATATCATTTGGAACCCTAAAATAAGCTTGCATGACTTTTTGGACTTGATTTGCAAATGTTTTCATGCATAGGGGTATATATTGTAACTTTTTGAAATTTATAACTAGAGGGGTTGAAAATGTCATTATTCTAAAGTTATAACTATAAGGACCTATCTTGCCAACTTTCAAAATTAAATGTTTAATTTAAATAGACTTTATATATAAAGGACTAAACTTGTAAAAGTTTATAAACAAAGGGTATATATTGCTATTTTTGCAAACTTAAAAATATAAAATATCATATTTATATATAAATTATAAAAATATATATTAATATTATAAAACTCGGTTTTATTAAAACCCGACACAATTATCGTTATTAATCAACAATCGACGTATTATAAAACAATTA
Organism: Tanacetum coccineum; assembly: GCA_026074375.1. Taxonomy (NCBI): domain Eukaryota; kingdom Viridiplantae; phylum Streptophyta; class Magnoliopsida; order Asterales; family Asteraceae; genus Tanacetum; species Tanacetum coccineum. Next base: position 23,400 of record BQNB010010810.1, on the reverse strand, counting down.
CGTTATATATTTAACGTAATTTATCATCGACTAACTTTTGAAGAAACGTAAAATTTTATCGTATCACGTTACTAGAG